>CANNZV010003151.1:159661-231006 GCA_947561585.1 Caprella mutica | reverse complement strand
TCGGTCACTGGAAGATTGCTTCTATGTTAGTATCTTGCTGAAATATTTTGTGAATCCATGAGAAAATTGGAAAGTTATGAACGTTTATGTATTTTGAAGGCATTTTAACTGTCCATTGCTTTATTGCAGCTCTGTGAAAAGACCAAAAAATGGGCGAATAATTTCTGCCGAGATGGTAAAAGTTGTAACAGGTCTTGCAGAAGGGATGACTCTTCTATATTTAGCTTTATAACTTGGAAGGGTTAAGAGAACAATAGTTTCTTTTCTGGAAAATCCCGAAACAAACCCAAGGAGAGATGAGGGTACGAGAAAAAAGAATTTCCCTCGCAATATGTAAAAATACGTAGGCAGGACATAAGGCAGCTAAAGGACACTAGTGCCTCCATTTTTGACAAGGCTGTCATTGGTCTTAAGTCAAAACAGTCCTGATGTAATCTCTCAAATGAAACGGTCAAAAAGGCTCAATGGGGCTTAAGACCAGAGAACAAGGCAATCAAGTCATGAGAGTTTCTCACTTGATGCCCAGAGATGTGAGGAAAGAAGTTGTAACCCTTCAAGCATGAGGTTGTGCGAAGTAATGCAAGAAAATCATCTTTTGCCAACGAGATAATTGCAAACTATTAGGCCAAGGGAACAAGTACTCAACAAAAGAGGCAATGTAGGATTGGATTGTTAGGTTTACACCCTCTGGTACTCGGAAAGGGCCAATCGACGTTTCACCAATGATGCCCGCTTAAAACATAAAGCCACAGCCTCCTTGTTGACGACGAAACCAGTGTGGATAAACAGCTCCAATAGGATCCAAACTTTAACCCATCCATCCAGAGAATCAAGGATGGCTCTTTCCTCATCTGTTAAAAGAACAAGTAAGAAGTTTGTTTTCATCTAATTCTGTGTACATCTAATGCCTTTTTCCTTTTGGGTCTTGTCCATAGGAGGCCTGGAAATGGGCTCCACGTTCCTTGTCGTCTCATTTAAGACACTGTTTGGACGAATAACCAATGACAGCCTTGTCGAAAATGGAGACACTAGTGTTATTTGGCTGCCTTATAACCTGCCTGGGTAGTTTTCGCCTATTTCGAGGGGAAAAAGCTTCTCCTCGTGCCCTCATCTCTCCTTGGGTTGGTGTCGGGATCTTCCACAATATAAACTATGTTTATCTTATTCCTCCCAAATTCATTAGCTAAATATAGAAGAGTCATCCCTTCTGCAGGACCTGTTACATTTTCTACCCTCTCGGTAGAAGTTAATCGCCCATTTTTTGGCCTTTTCACAGAGCTGCAATAAAGCGATGGACAGTTAAAATGCCTTCAAAATACATAAACGTTCATAACTTTCCAATTTTCACATGGATTCACAAAATCTTTCAGCAAGATACTAACATAGAAGCAATCTTCCAGTGACCGAAGTTTCACTTCTGTACGATCAATATTATCAAAATTATTCACTAAATAGTGATCTGCAATAAAGCGATGGACGCAGTTTATGTGCTTAGTTCTTTGAGCTGAATGTGGTAACTGCTCTGGGAACTATACTTTTTGGCAATGATATCTATTTTTTTTCTAAGTGTACATGTAGATTTAAGTAGGTACTTAAATATGAATATTTAGTAATGGTTTACAAAATATATATAAAGACATGGAATGAATCTACTATTGTAGTAACTCTTCAAGATATAAATGATGGTGCTAAGATAAAACATACTGTTGAGAAGTATGGCATGAATGTGGAATAACTCTGGAATAAACTACAGCAACAAAAGAAGAATGAAACCAAGGAGAATGGAAAAGGTGAATGCTTGCTAAGAGTGGACAGATTATTTTTTAATAACAGACATACATACTACATATATGTCAGCAATCATACACATAGAGCATGATATATATCTCTATATTTGCAAGGAAAGAAGTGTGATTTTATCACAAGTGCTGGAATATTTAAACCATATTTAAAGGTCCCCTCCACTCTAATTTTTTTATTTCTCTATTCATTAAAACTAAAGTTACTGATTATAAAACTGCAAACTATTTCAAATTTGGTTCTATAGTTTTATTATAATATGTAATTTAAGATTTGTTTCCGTTCTTTCTACTATACCTCTGAATTTCAATCAAAGAAACAACCCCTTGTGCGATAGGCTACTAGATCCGACAAATTCAAAACAAATAACAAGGCTGATTTCAAGATAATGGATCCATATAAAGAATCCAAGTACCTAATTAAGTATTTCTCACTAATAGTTTTCATATATCATAATTAACATTTTTCCTATCTAGAGAACTGTTCATTTTAAAACACTGCATTTGAATAGGTATGTACTATGTATATACGAACGAACTTATCTATTCAATTAGGGGGCCTTTATCTTCTTATGATTCTCAGAATGAAAAAAAGTGAAATGTGAATATTTCTTATATAATTAATTGTGAACAGAATACTTGATTGATTTAAATTCTGCTTACTGTCATATGTTATATAACCTTAAGCTCTACATAATTAAAGAAATTCCTGATTGTTTTAAATTTAGAGTGGAGAGGACCTTTAAGAAAATTGAGAGAATGATCGTTTGCGTATACATTACAGTCAGTTATGTTGTCTTTGAATGGTACAATTGTTTGAAACTGAGCAACTAGGCATTTAATAAAGTAAGACAACTGCAGCTAGCTAGAAAAGCTGTAACTGCTGATCCTTTTATTATCTTTGAATATTTTGACAAATTAGTAGAAATGATAAAAAAACATAGTTGGTGAAGATCGTCCAAGTGATTCTTCAAAAAAAAAACAATAGGCATAAAAGGCTCAAAAACAGTTATGCTTCCCATGGTGTAAACAGAGAAAATCTAACCGTTCTTGAAATTCACTGCAGCTGATTTTGAATGGTCATCTCAGTAACACCTCTATGAAGACGACGGAGCTAGCCATCTTAAGAAGATATTAACATTCTGGAACTGCCTCCTCACTGTACAGACTTGCTTCAACCCCTAGATGTTGCATGTTTTTCTCCACTTACAAAGAAGTAAGAATCTGAGTAGGAGACTTCGGGCGCAAAACAGCTGCATGAGAGCTTACCAGAAAGCAGGCTTTGTTAACATACTGTGTCATTTGTGGAAACAATGCCTATCAACTGATGTCAAAACTGGCTTTCAGGCAACAGACATTGTTCTCTTTAACACAAGAAAATGTAAACTTAATAGGCTTGATCCTACTTTATTAGAGATTTACAGAAAATGGGTGAATAGCGGAAAATCTGAAAATTACAACAATGAGCCTATGATAGATAACCAATAGGAGAATGACATGCAACTTGACTTAACTGTAGAAATCCGGTCACCAACTTCAACACCTAACTTCTTCTCTAATATCAAATCCTACTCCTCCTCCATTCCCACCCATAAAACAGAATACACAACCTGGATATAGTACTTTTTGTTGTTGTAGTGTCTCAATGAATTGTAATTGTAGTGCAGTTCAGTCTCAAAAAAGATAATTTAAGATAATTATAAAAAAAAAAATGAAATTATTATTCACAATGTGTGGGGTAATAAAAAAAATTCTATTTTGGCCCCTGGGGCATAAAATGAAATTTCATTATTAGCCCCATTTTCACAAATTTTGGGGGTAAAAAACGAACCTCCATTTTTTACTTCTGAAGAAAATGTATCAAGTGCTTCAGCAAAATAGCACAACAATTCCGCATCTTTTGCTATGTTTGTTTTGACAGTACCATTCTTAATTTTGAAATAGATAGATGTTTATGAAATATTTCATTTCTTGTCCCGTTTGACTATATATTTATTTAAATAAATTTTCATTTAGGGTAAGTTACGAATTATCGGTCAGTACTACATCTTCGTCCTTCGATCTTATAAGAAGAAACAATATAAAAATTATTATTATTACTTCTGTAAACCTGGATTTGCAGAATTATTATATAGAACCTTGTAATAATAATAATTTTTATATCGTTTTTTCTTATATGAGCGAAAGTGTAGTACTGACCGATATTCATATATTTTATGTTAAACCAGTAATAAACTACAAAAGTTTCGGACTAATGGGGCGTCGGACTAATGAATAGTAACCATAATTAAAGGTAGGGGATTCTTAAAGAAATAGTTATTGTATTTTGAATACAGTTCATAAAGCCGATATTTACATACATCGTTTTACGTTAGTTTTGATATCAGGGCCGTTATTAGCACGAGTTTAAATATGGGTTCAAAGTTCGACAGATCGTACTCTTTAGTTTAAGGGAATAATGCTGATAAATGTGCCAGTGTTTAAGTCTATACAGCGGGGTTTACAAGGGCACACAAGTGTGCCACTGGTGTGTGCCCAAAATGCTTCTCCAACGCAGTGTGTGGCACTGTTTTCCAGTGATCTGTTCACACGTATACTCACTCAGTTGCCAGTGGTTCAGTTTCGGTACGCGTAAGTGACTAATATCCTATTTTATATGTTATAAATATTGTTCAAATATTCGCTTTTATAATATATTACTGGTAATATGAACAAACTCACCTAACACCAGTCAGTGACAATGCTCATGGATGCAGAAAAGCTACTCTGCGAATGCAGTCATTTACAAAGGAATGTGACAAAAAGGACACAAGGACCCCGATTGCTGCACTCACAGATGAAAGAGAAAAATGAAGAGGTGATAGTAAATGAAGCCTAAGAGTCTACCTATCAGCTATCACAAAATCTAAGAGGAAAATGAAGTGGTGATAGTAAATGAAGTCTACGAGCCTACCTAAAACAAAATCTAAGAGGAAAATGAAGTGGTGATAGTAAATGAAGTCTACGAGCCTACCTAACACAAAATCTAAGAGGAAAATGAAGAGCTGATAGTATATGAAACTTACGAGCCCACCTTACACAAAAATTTAAGAGGAGAATGAAGAGGTGATAGTAAATAAATGAAGCCCAATACAATATTTAACCTAAATCATTTTTATACCAGTAAATATTTTTTATTAGCTAATCATTTTGTTCATCCGTAAATCATTTTTTTTATCAGTCAATCATTTTTTAATCTGTAGGTACCCAAGTCCTTTCATATCAGTACCTTAATCATTTTATATCAGTAATTCCATCAAAACATATATATTACGCAGTCCTTTCCCTCTAATGGAAATATCTATAAAATTACATTTTTTTTCCATTTATAAATTAATTCGAGATTTGTTTGTTATCCGGATGTTCCTAGCAATCATTCTGGTCATGGAATTAAAACGTATCTTAAATGTTGGAAGTTTGAAACCAACAGAAAAATAAATACACACTGTGTATTGGTAAATATAAATTATAAGGGGATTAATGATTATTAATAGTAGGTATTTAATTCTATTTCGATTACACATATTTGTCCTACATGATCGAAAATGTGGAACCATTTGATAACTCGAAATAAACCCTATACATGTTTGAATCAATTGACTATCATGAACAAACAGGATTTTTTTTGAAATTCGCGCCAAAAATCAGCTGACCGGCCAACTTTTGCTCGTCTAGAACTCAGTTTTGTGAAATATCTAGTGAGTTAGCATGTGTCAACGCCATTCCTAATGTTTATTAGCAGTATAATGCTTTAGAAGTTACTTGAAGAGAGAGATAAATCACCATTGAGGTGTAGAAGGTGAGACAACAGTTCACTGACATGTTAACTTATTGATGTCTGAAGTCTTAATGACTCCTCACCGTAAATATGGTGATAGAGCTAGCCTCGCCCAGGACCTTACTTTTGTCCTCTCAGCTGATGCTATTCCATAACAATCTCTACTTCAAGCTAATAATTTAGGCAAATAAAATATAATAAATCAGAATTAAAGCAAATGATTTAGCTTTATACAATCACTGTAGAAATCATGTAGCTATGATATCCACGAGGTGATATTACTTTCCTGAGTAACTAGGTAGTCGCCATATTGTATTCAGAGCACGTACCGAGGCTAACTTTTTTAGATTTTGAATATGCACCGATTGAACATGGTGAAACATTTGAAATTATATATTTTTAATTATCATAATATTTGAGTATCTTCTGAATGGCGATTATCACAGAAAAATTTATATATGGACTGTTAAATACGATTTTTAAGGTTACCTGATTTAAATATGTCTATGTCTTTAAAGTTTTCTATGAAAGTTGTTACCATAGAAAACAATTCTTTATATTTCAGGGGGACTAATTTAAATATTTAATGAATCGTAATACATTTTGAATATTATTAGGTGGCCTACCTATATTATCTTGAAACTTTATGAATCAAAATTTATTGTTTTTTTCTTTAAATTTGGTAATTATATTTAGGTACTTTAAAACTAATAATTAAATGTAGCTAGGCTTACAGTATAGGGGAGGGTGGTCATCAATGGGACACTGGGAACAATGGGACATGCTGAATAACTTTTTTATTTGAGGGTAATTTTTAACGAAATCTTAGTGGTAAATTAAGCATACTTCAGTGCATTCACTCGCATTGCATTCAGCGTTTGGTGTGCAGTCAGCCCTGTGTAAAAGCGAAAACGTGTTTTAGGGGTGATAAAACTAAATATTTCGTACTTTGTTTCAATTGTTATAAATCTGTAAATTTAACATATAATGCTTACGGCAATTTTACATGATATTAAATAATATGTAAAATATGATCATTTGAAAGGATTGCCTTTATACTTTTGTAGTTGAGCCGCTATACCCATATGTTTTCAAAATGGCGTCATGGTGATCATTGGGACAGAAAATTTGGTTAACAATGGGATAGTGCCTTATTGTCAACCAAACTGTCTAGTTACTCCATATGAATCAATATATCTATTTTTTTGATACAATAACGTGAACTGTAGCTTCAGAGCTTCTTGTAGAAACAGAGCTTCCAGCTGAAGCGGGACTTTCGATCATGTTCAAGGGCTTTAGCAATCTGAGGTCATCACAAAGCACTGCATAGAGAACAAATTTCACTAATAAAAGAAAAAGACGCAGCATGATTGCAACGGATACATAAGAGAAAGAAGAGCTTTTTGCTGGTGCCACTAAGGATAAGGCCTTCGAAATCACTTCATAAAGTATCTGACGTAGATGGCCTGTGAACTATTGTTCTTGGTCTGGTATATAACTCTTAATCTAACTGATCCATTCATCTGAAGAACTCAAATCTCCACCGAAAATGTTGAAAATGAAGATTTATGCACTTGTAGAATTTGAGGCGACTTCTAAAACGTATTCTGTTGGCCAAAAGCATGAAAAAGAGAAATACGAAATATTGATGTTAGGCGAAGATTCAAGTGCAATGAGCCTAATTTTCCAAATGTTCCTGACATGGCTTCGGTGAAGTTAGAGGACATTAAACTGATATTATATGAACTAACTAAGTGTGGGACAACATAAAGAGATAATTCGAACTTGAAATTTTACCATAACCTCAACAATATACAAGTTTGATCTGTTAGGTTTGTGGAAGTCATGGTATCAAATATTATATGATGTGGGGATTAATTCAAACGAAGAGAGACATGAGTACAGTGCTGTATTTTAAGAGGTACACACTAACATAAAATAAAGCTTGATATTGATGTAACTGAGAGGAGCATGTCCGTAATTTAGTTTATATAATATCAAAGAGTAATCTCAACACTCCCCCTTAAACTAAAATACACAGCTAATTATTTTTAAATATAAATATTCCTTTAGATTCAATCAACAGTTGTCTAAGCCTAAGTTAATTCTTTATTTAAGCATTTTTATACTTCACTTAATATAAATGAAAAATAGCCAATCAATAAGCAAAAATAATAATCATTCAAATATAATGAACACAAAATATAATATTCAAATAAAGAACACATAATATAATATTCAAATAAAGAACACATAATATAATATTCAAATAAAGAACACAAAATATAACCTTATGACTACTAAATAGCTACTTTTAGATTATAATAGCCTTGAAACAAATCAATAACTACCTCTAATAACTTTGATGAAGTTATTTAGCTTTTGTTTGGGCAATGCTTTGGTAAACATATCAGCTACATTATTACCAGTTGGTACATATATCAGATCAACAGAGCCATCTTCTACTTGAGACCTTATGAAATGATATTTTATATCAATGTGCTTTGAACGTTGATGGTGCACAGGATTTTTGGCTAAAGCAATAGCTCCCTGATTATCAACATTCAAAGTCACAACAGTTCTATCTATATTTCGAATATCAGAAAACAGTTGGCTCAGAAAATTTCCCTCTTGAATAGCTGCTGTCATAGCTACATATTCTGCTTCACATGAAGACAGGGCAACAGTAGTTTGCTTTTTAGATTTCCATGAAATCAATGGACCCTGTTCAGATAATTGATAGCTATATCCTGTGATGCTACGCCTGTCTGAAGAGGCTCCCCAGTCAGAATCACAATAGCCAATTAACTTCAAAGGAGAAACACTTTTCCTAAATGTAATATCATAATGTTTAGTACCTTTCAAGTATTTCAAAACATGTCTGGCTAATCCAAGAACAGTTTTAGTGGGGTTAGACATATGCTGTGATAGCTTAGTCACAACATAAGATAGGTCTGGTCTGGTTCCTGTCATCACATAAATTAAACTGCCAACAATTTCCCTATACAAAGTTACATCACATTTCTCTTTAGTGTCATTCTCAATGATCTTATTTACACTTACATCACAAGGTATGGATTTTGGGTTACAATCCAGCATTTTAAATTTAGAAAGTATTTTCTCAATGTAGTTGTGTTGACTCATTTTAATACATTCATCATTAAATTTAAATTCCATTCCAAGAAACCATGATAGTTGACCTAAATCTTTCATTTTGAACTTATTACAAAGAGAAACCTTTACTGAATTCAAAGCATTTTCATTACTAGCTGCAACAATCATATCATCTACCCAAATTACTATGATAACTTTGACATTGTTAACAAATCTAGTATAGACACAATTATCAGCAAATGATTGTTCAAAACCTTCACCAATAAGGAAATCATGCAAAACATTATTCCAATTTCTTCCACTCTGCTTGAGGCCATAGAGGGATTTCTTAAGTTTACAAACAAGTTTATCATTGGCAGAATTTGTCACAGCATAGCCTTCAGGTTGTTCTACAAAAACATCACAATCAATTTTAGCATTTAAATATGCTGTCTTTACATCTAATTGATGAACTACAAGGTTTTCCTGAATAGCTTGCTGTAACAACATTCTAATAGAAGTAACACGAGCAGTTGGTGAAAATGTATCAGTGTAATCAACATCTTTCACCTGAGAATAGCCTTTAGCAACATATCTAGCCTTATATTTCTCTTTGTCATCTGGACCAAGTTTTACTGCATATACCCATCTTCCCCCTATTACTGGTTTATCAGGTTCTGAAGGAACAAGATCAAAAGTATCATTATCATTTAAAGATTGAATTTCATCATTCATAGCTTTTCTCCATTTACTACTTTCATTTGAACTAATTGCTTCAGTATAACTTTTAGGAATGTCTGAGATTCTATAACAGTAATCTACACAACACTTAGAGTAATCATTTTGAACTGAACACTGAATTAATTTACTGCTTAGATCACTTTCATTATCATTAGAATCACTTTCACAAATAAATTCATCCAGATGTGCTGGTTTCCTTCGCTCTCTTGAGGGATTTCTTCTTTTCTGCTGAACTTCTTCCCGTACTCTGCAAACTGGGTTCTTGGCTTCAGTTGCAGGTGGTGAAGTCTTTTCTTCCTCATTATTGGTTGGGTTTCCTCTTGGTTGCTGTGACTTATATGGAATTAAGTCATCATCTTGTGCCTCAGCTTCTTGAATTAATTTCTGATGAAATTTCACAACTCTTACTCGTTTTACATCATTCTGTCCTGGGAAATAAACAAGATATGCAGGGCTGAGTGCATCATACCCTACAAATATTCCCTGTTCCCCACGAGGATCAAGTTTCTTCTTCATTTGAACATAAGCATGACACTTGCTGCCAAATTGCTCCATGTTGCTTAAATTCGGCTTTCTTCCTGTGAATGCTTCATATGGTGTTTTTCCTAATCTTTGATTGAAACACCTGTTTCTGATGTAAACAGCAGTTTTCAAAGCATAAGTCCACATTGACTTTGGTAATTCTGCATCCATTAATAAACATCTGGCCATATCAAAATTTGTCCTCCAAGTTCGCTCAACAGTGCCATTTTGATGGGGTGAATATGGAGCAGAAAATTCTTGCTTAATTCCTCTCTTGATGATGAAATTCTTGAATGCTTTAGAGGTAAATTCTCCACCGTTGTCACATCTTAGTCGTTTAATTTCTCCGAAAGGGGCAGAATCAGCTAAGAATTTTTCTGTAGCTGCTAATGTATCAGATTTATTTTTGAGAAGATAAATCATGTTGATACCTGAGAAGTCATCCACAAATGAAATGGCGTACCTAAAGCCATCTCTAGCTGCAGGTTCAATTGGACCTGCTAAGTCACAGTGCACTAGTTCTAAACTTGCCTTAGAACGTTCATCAGGGGCTCTGTTTCTAATTTGAGTCATTTTGCCAGCTGTACATACATCACAATTGAACTCATTTCTATCAGAAATTTTCATGCCTTCAACAACTGACTCTAACTTTAGAATATCTTTAACATTACAGTGTCCCATAATATCATGCCAATTTTTCAAGCTATTTGAACTGCACTGCTCTACTTTGGTTTTATTCAAATAATATAACCTGCCTTCTTTTTGAATATCAAATATTGTCCCATCAGTCGCTTGCATTTCACATGAAGATTTAGAAAATTTGACTTGGGCACCTTTTTCAGTTGCGGAGATAACTGAAAATATGTTTTGTTTGTATGATGGAATGCACAAACAGTTTTTAAGAAACACATTTTGCTCAACACCATTTTTGTCACTTATGGTCACTCTTGCAGTGCCTTTCCCCTTCACAACTCCAACTTGTCTGCTTCCGTCAGCCAGTTGAATAACATGCGAAGTTGAATTAAAGTTTTCATCAAATTTTATAAATTTGGCTTCATCACTAATGATATGCGAAGTAGCTCCACAGTCCACTAATAAACTCTCAGCTAACACATCACAATTTACACTTTGATTATCACTAATCCTAAATGCAAAATTATGGCTATTTGAAGAATTTTCTTCACAGTTTGCTGACTTTGCGGAGTTCGATTTCCTGCAGTAACTCGTGTCATGAGTTGGCGACTTGCAGTGCTCGCACCATCTTTTGCTGCTTCCACTAGAGTTAGGTTTGCTTCTACACTCTGATTTCTTGTGACCCATTTTATTACAGTTGTAACATTTAATTTTAATTTTGTTGTTGTTGTATTTTAAATGCATAATTTCATCACTAGCTTCAGATTGGTGACTCTTCTCCGTTTCTTCATAACTCTTGAGTGCAGTCTTGAACTCACCAAAAGTTATCTCTTGATCTTTTTGAGTTATAACAGTAGAAAAAGTTTTATAGTCTGAAGGTAAACCTTTAAGTACCATTGCTACTAATAAAGTGTCATCCACTTCTTTCCCTGCTCTCTTCAGTGAAGTTGCTGCAGTTTCAGCTCGGATCATGTAGTCAGTGACACTTTCTTCATTGGATTTCTTCAAAGAAGTCAATTCTGTATATAGAGATATAATTCTAGGTTTGCTTGTTCCCTGGTAGTGACTCCTGAGAATCTGTAAAGCTTTCCTTCCATCATCCTTGGCATCTCTGATAACAAGGGATAGGCTGCGGTCATCCAGGTATTGGACTAATTCCGCAAATACTTCAGCTCTCTGATCTTCAGTAGATTCGTCGCCATCTTTAATGGCGGAGTGAAGTTTTTGAATTCTTAGATGTCCTAAAAACTTCACTTCCCACAGTTCATATTTACTTTGATCACCATTGAATACAAGACGGTGTCTGGGCCCATAACCTGTTAGGTTTGTGGAAGTCATGGTATCAAATATTATATGATGTGGGGATTAATTCAAACGAAGAGAGACATGAGTACAGTGCTGTATTTTAAGAGGTACACACTAACATAAAATAAAGCTTGATATTGATGTAACTGAGAGGAGCATGTCCGTAATTTAGTTTATATAATATCAAAGAGTAATCTCAACATGATCAACTGTACCATCGTTCACCAGGGCATGTCCCATTGTTCACCAGTGCTGTTATACAATGGGACAATTTTTTTGTTTTTTATTTAATTTTTTTCTAGTCAACAGAATATGTGATAGCATTCGAGTTAGTTTCATTTTATAAAGGAATATCTATATTACACATAGATTTTTTATTTTTCATATTATGCCCATAGTAAATGAAATATCAATCTTTCTGTGTTTTTTGTCCCATTGATGACCACCCTCCCCTACTCGACAGAACCTAACTGGTCTTAGACTAGACACATTAAAACAATGATATCATAAGCTTTCTTTGTTATTTTATTATCACATTTGATAACTTAACTAGTAATGATAACTTAATATTAAAGAGAGAAAAATGAGTTTAGGTCCTTATACGGTATAGGCATACAACCTACTTTCTAAAGTTATCTTATCATGCCACTGGTTATCATTTTATTTTCACTTCCACTGGTTATCATTTTCAAAATTTCACTGCCACTGGTTTTAATGTTCTACTGTCACTGGTTATCATTTTCAAAGTTTCTCTGCCACTGGTTTTAATGTTCTACTGTCACTGGTTATCATTCTCAATGCCACTTTGTTTTATTTTTTACTGTCACTGGTTATCATTCTCAATGCCACTTTGTTTTTTTACTGTCACTGGTTATCATTCTCAATGCCACTTTGTTTTTTACTGTCACTGGTTATCATTCTCAATGCCACTTTGTTTTTTTTTTACTGTCACTGGTTATCATTTTCACTAACAGTCTATTTATTTTCGGGGCCACTGCTTATCATTTTTGTAACATAACATAACATTAAAATAATTTTGGAATTATACTTTTTAATGTATTTAACGTAGTAACCTAACCATAGAAAATTCACGAATCCCCTATAAATTAATCAATAACTAATTTAATGACAGTAAATATTCTTTTTGAAGGTAGTAGCTATGACAAAAATTCATGAAAAATTATCTAATAAATTATAATTCATGCTATATTTCACTCTCACGAAAGCTTTCATTAAATGAAATACAACACAAAGTATGAAATTCAGTACAATAGAAAACAAAGTAGATTATCGTCCTAAGTCTAAATTTCACCATTCATGTTATCCTAATATTGATTTTACTTTCAGATGAGTAACGTCACGGGAACAGCTGGTGGTGATAATTTTGTGAGTGGTGAACATTTTGAGGAGATGGTACTACGGTCTGACACTTCACCTGACAGCACACAATTCTCACCCTTAATGACAGGTGAGAAAACATTAAGGAATTAATTAATAGTTATTTCCTTACTTAACGCTAATTAAAGGGAATTAAAGTATATTGCAGTCATTTAACTTTTAAAGGTTCACTGCAGTCATTTAAAAGTTCGTTTTAATCAAATTATAGGTTCAAAATAATTATAGGGATTAATAAATGTTTGGTCCACGCATTAACGTTTGGTTCATGCTATGACATTTGGTCCACGCATTAACGTTTGGCCCACGCATTAACGTTTGGTCCACGCATTAACGTTTGGTTCATGCTATGACATTTGGTCCACGCATTAACGTTTGGCCCACGCATTAACGTTTGGTCCACGCATTAACGTTTGGTTCACACATCGACGTTTAGTTCATGCATAAACGTTTGGTCCAACCTTGAACGTTTGGTCCGCATATTAACGTTTTTCATTACTACTCAGGGTCCATGCTTCTCCCCAGTATTTCTGCCAGTGGTCCAGGTGGTTCACAGCACCATTACCTACTGGACCAAAGCGTTATGGACCATCAGCAGATTTTGCTCTCCCTACCAGTAAGTTTTGTGAACCTTTTCTCAAATCTTTAAAACTGTTAAAGTTTACAATAATCCATTTCTCAATATAGAAAATATTGGAAGGTGAATATCAAATTTTTTAATCTATTTGTTAGTTACTCTAATTTGCAAAATGATCGATGTAGAATGTTATTTAAAATATCTGTAAAGAAAATATAACAAAAAATATAAATAGTATGTTCTATTTACTTTAATTTTCATTAGACCTGAAGTTAAAAAAAAAAACATATATAAATATAATACTATAATCACGTTCAATATTTATTCATTAATTTGGAGTAACTCTGTTTTTTTTTCCAAATCTAACAAAAGTTTAAAAGTTGGAAAAACATTAAGTAATCTTTGTGAAAAATAGTGCTTAGATTTTTAATCTGACATTACAAGATTCGTGCTGATTTTGAAACTTCAATATTTCGTATTAATATTTTTCCGTTGATATTTTTTAGACGTCCGAGAGTCTGGATTCAGCGCTAAAAGATGGCAACGATCCTTCCCTAGCTAACATCGACCAGATAGATCTTCCTGAAGAATTTAGAGAAGCTTCTCTTTTTCACAACTGCAGACCGATTGATGTAGGGGACAACAGTCAGCAAAATGACCAGAACCTACTCTCCTCTTTCGAAGACAGTAGTATCCTTTATCCTAACCTAGACAACAGTCACTCGCTCCTCAACTTCTACCATGATCGAGATGTCCTACCGCAAGATATATCTGAGGCAAAGTTTGCAGTTCCAGTAACTCCTAACAAAACAGTTTCTAGATCTCAATCCAGTACACAGTCTTTCAACATGTCTCAGTACTATCAAACACCAACGGTAACTACAGTTCAGGCAACGCAAAGTCCGAGAAAAGTTCAAACCGTGATAGCATCTTGTAGTAAAGGAAGCAGAGATTCCGTTGCCGTAAAACCCTGTACCTATGAAATCGTCCAGGATGGCCAAAGAACAAACTCTCCGATAGTCAGACCACAAATCGTGATGCCAAATAGCTCTACAAAGTACCCTATTCAAAAGACGTCTAATGTAAACCAAACAACTATTGTTAAGAATAGAAATATAGAAAGTAGGTACACCAGTGAACAACAGGGTAGTTCAAAGTCCAACAGCAAAGTAAATGAAAAGGTGATTTCTTCCAGAGGTGTCATAGTACCTTCTAATACTAACTTCAATCAGAATTCTGTCAAATGTTATAGTTCACCTAAAAAATCCGCTAAGAATCCTTCCACCTCTAAATTATCTGTTGATTCTCCGACTCAGATTATAGAAGCCTCTTATGAGAATCCCATTTATGAGAAAATTACTTATGAGGGGGTAACTTATGAAAAGAGTGGTTCTGATGAACATAATCATCCTTACTTCGGAGACTACAACCACCAGAACGAAGAATTGAACATCCTTAATGATATATATCTTTCTACACTAGATTCTAATAACCCAATGCACTACAGCAGTGTACTACCTGGAAGTTCTGAACAGAAATCAACTAAGCATGGAGTACAGGATGTCTATATTAAAAAGTCACCTGCATTTTCTAACGTTTCCGTTATAACCTCAGGTCAGATGGATTGTAATAAACTGAAAAATAACAACTGTCCTGACTCCAGAGTATCTCTTCAAGATTTTGAAATGCCTTTAGCTGAAGATCTACAAGGAGTTCAATACGGTATACCAAGTGAATTGAACTCTGGTCAGTCTTCCAGTCAGCAGCAATCTCCTCTGCATGATATAAGCATAGAACCAAGCACTCAAGACCTCTTCGCTGCCAATGGTATTAGGTACACTTTCACAAACAGTCATGCATCCTATCCAACTGACATGGCGTTGTCCTTTACCAACCACTTCGATAACTCTAACCTAAGCATGAATGACATAGCAAGCTCAATGGAAGATGTCATGTCCGTCAGTAGTTCTACCAGTTTCAACGATCTGAGTAAACCTAGTGGTAACAGTGTCAGTAGAAAATCATCTTCCTCTAGTTCTAGTATATCTGACTTGACGTTCACCCATGCCCTTAAAGCTAATCAAAGTAGACGAGCCGATGAAGATCTATCAAAGCCTTCTAATTTCTCTTTTACCTATAAAGGATTTTCTGAAGTGGATAACACAGTCTCTAAATCTAAGACTAGAGAACCTGTTATCAAGAGGGAAAAGCTAGTACAGGAAGTCTCTTGCTTAAAATGTAGAGTTTGTTCGTTTTTGACTTTAGAGAAGCCCATAATGGATGACCACATGAAAGAAAAACATCCTCAATACCTTGAAGAAGACGAAATGCCAATTCTACCACCTCCAAACACCAAAAAAATGAAAGTATTTCTGCCTAAAACTTCAGTGGAACAAGACAATCAACAGCAGATGATGAACAGAGCATGTTCTCAGTTGGCTACAATTAAAACTGAACGGAAAAAAGATTTCAAAAAAGAACTAGAAACGGTAAAACCTATCCTTAGTAAACTATCCAGTTCTCCTGTAAAAGCTTACGAAGACTTCTTCCCAGACTCTTCTAATCTTCTATCGGTCAATCCGAAGTCTGAGCCAGATGTCAAGATTCAGATTACAGATGAACCAAGTCGATGTGAAGAAAGTAACACCATTCTACCTGAGAACATAAAGCACGATGTAGAAGTGAAGAAGAGTGACGAAGAGAAGGCTGAAATCAAAAAGAAGTTCTTAGTCTATGACGAATTTGACGATAAAGAAAGCTATAGCGGTACACGAAAAAGGTAAATGAAATATTTGATGATTGTCACTTGTACAGTAGATTTCCTCGATAAAGAATGTAGAGTCCTGAGTAAGAGAACTACCCCTTATTGTGAACAATTTTTCCTTTAGTTTACCGTGGATAGCAATTAATTTTCTAAAACTGATGTTATTCAAGGCAGACTAAAGAATATTTGTTCACTATTCGGGTTAATTCTCTCACTAAGGATTCTACATTCACTATAGAGGTGTTCACTATAGAGGAGTTCATACTTCAAGACTAAAATATTCTCACTAAATTAACTTATTTTATAGAATCCCGCATAATTAACAGACTTCATGTTACTAGTCTACCTCCTCAGGAAGCTCTTGAATTATCGAAACTTCAACAGTTCCATAGTTTCGATCACATAAATAATATTTTAACTCTTATTTTAATTCGTATAGCTATATGATAGCAGCAGGTATCATATATTCGAATAAACATGCAGTATCAAGGATACAAATAAACATGCAGTATCCTGGATACAAATACGAATAAACATACAGTATAGGTAAGTCACTATAATGGATACGAATTAAACTACGTGTCAAATTATATGATTTTTTCCTAAATGATCGAAAATGTGGAACCGTTTGATAACTCAGAACTTACCCTAGTTAAACTCAGGAGGTAGTGACCCCAGCATGCCCCACCATTACCCTTTTACCCCACCAGGTACACCAACAAGCCAGGCAGGCCCCTATCAGCCCAAACCAAAGGCATATCCAAGATAAAGAAGAACCAGTTCATTACCCCCGAAGAGGAGGATAAACTCTTTGGTCTGCGATGTGATGTCTCTGGTGGGAAAATGTTTAAACTCTTCGTTTTTTGTAATTGAATTATATAAAAAAAATTAGCATACAGTGTAATTCCTCAATAGTGGAGTCCTCTATAGTGAATGTAGAGTCCTGAATAAGAGAACTACCCCGTATAGTGAACAAATTTTCTTTGGTCTGCCATTAATAACCATTAGTTTTTGAAAACTGATTGTTATTTATGACAGACTAAAGAAAATTTGTTCACATACCGGGTATTACTCAGATTGAAATTGTTTGAATAGTCATTAATTATATATTTCAAAGATTTATTCAAAACTACTCCCATACATCTGACATATGTGCTGGGAGAGACACATATATCATAATAAGATTCAAAATAAATATACAGTACAAAGAGATGAGTAGTAAGGCCCATATTAAGCCTGCCCAGGTAGCAAGCATTGTTCCTGGGATATTAAGGGAATAACCCTGGGAAGAAGAATATATTCCTGGGATATTCCCTTAATATCCCAGGAATAAATCCTTGCTGCATGGGTGATTGCTTCTTGGGCATATATGACATATAAAATTCTTTATGATATTTTGTTATATAAAAATCACTCATAATTAATTATCAATTAATATTCTCATTAAAATTATTGATTTGTTAAAGACTGTGCCATGTTTCAGGTTGTGGTCTTCGTTTACACAGTGTAGTACAAATGAAGTACCACCGAAAATGTCACCCTGGTAAGTAGAAAATAAGGAAAAAGTTATGGTGGGGCCATAGAAGATTATGAGGGGTCCTTTCTTATTTTTCTATGGCTCCAACTGAAAAAGAACTATTAACTTGTAAAGTTTCTCTAACTTCATTTTATAACATTAAATAATAATTAATAGGTATATATTATTATTATTATAATTACACTAGATATTATGCATATTAATATAGTGAAACTGCTGATAAATTAGAGTTAAATGAATAAATAGTCAGTTGTACCGCTAGATGGCGTTGCTACAGATTTGGTGACAAATATTATGAACACAAACGTGACAAACGCACGCACAGAGATTGACCTTTTTACCGCTAGATGGCGTAATTATATAATTTAATAAGGCTTTTAAAATTAAAATAAGTCCATATTGTTTTATAATTTATGTTAACGAATTAATTTTTTTCACATTTGTATAAAATGTGTAAACAAAATTTGCACAGGATTTCAAAAAAATACAGTTAACTATGAAACTGTATGTGCGTATCAGTTAGATGTTATATGTTCTTGAACTGTTTAACGGTGACACTTTGTTACTAAGAAATTCTTTCAGATCAGTTTTAGAAAACTGATTTTCATTTTATGGTAGACTAAAGAAATGTGTTCACTGTACTGGCTACTTCCTTACTTACTCAGACTCTACATTGCATTGACTATACAGAATTTTATTATAGAGGAGTTCTCTGTATTGACTACAGTCTCTAAATATATATATTTTTTTCGTTTTTCTTGCAGACAATTTAACTATTGACTACTGTCTCTAAATAGGGTAATGTTTTCTTTTTCTTTCAGACAGAGAAGATACCCCCGATGTAGCCTCTGCTAGCGATGACACCCCCACTTTCAAGTGTCCAGAGTGTGGTCTGTGCGCGGTCATGTGGCGCGTACTGGCTGGACATCTGTGGAAGGATCACAAGATTGACATAGGACTTCACAAGTGTGAACTATGCGACTTCAAGTGCTATAGGTAAGAGGACAATGAGTGCACTCACAGTACTCGGAAAGTGGGTGTAAGAGTAGGTCATGAACCAATGTGGCCTTTAGAAATTTCTAATTGATCTATCATGACCTATTTTACCACCTACTTTCCGAGTACTGTGACGTTTTCATATTTATAAACTAAGTAATGTGATATTGTTGGAATTCTATCTCAAGTATCAAAAGTTTGTATTTTCTACCATACTTTTAAGTTCTTCTTAAATGAAAAAAATAATAAAAATGAATTTTAGTCAAAATATATTCGTTCTTAAAAATTGCAAATATTAAAACAAGACTTAAACATATACCTATAACTTATATTCTATATTCTCTTATCTAGGATACAGACTTACTAATATATAAACAAATATTTTAAAATATTTGTATCTTCAATTACTAGGTGTATATAAAAATAAATTAAAATCTGAAAAATATATAAATGGCAGTTTCATTATCATTCTTGTTTTTTATTTTATTTGTAAGTTAATAAAAGATATGTTCTTAACTATATATATACTTTTCAGTATGAGTAGACTGATGACAACCCATTTCCCAAGTCACAGCGATGTCAGACCTTACCTGTGTGAGGCATGCGGAAAAGTGTTCAAAACAACAAAACACCTCAGATCTCATAAGGTAATTCAGCACTAGTGTACGCGTCTCGTCAAAACTGACGGTGTTTTAACGATATCAATTTTATGGACACTGATGGTAGTTCAATTTATGTAATAACCGGCTCCTCTTTTACTCCAATATTTTCAACTGAATAAAATAAACTTTAATTTAGTTATTGAAACCATTCATTTAACTGATATCAGAATAATTTCATAATTGCCAAGCGTATTATTAGGTTTAGTGTGACGGACAGACAGAAGCCGCTCTTATTATAGCATATATTATTAATGACCATTATTAATATATCTACAATAATTATACTCCATGTTAGGTATCAAAGTCATAACCCAGAGTGAAAGGTATAGTGGGGCAATAGAAGATTAAGAGATGAAGTTATGGTGGGGCCATAGGAGATTATGATGGGAATCCCTCTTAATCTCCTATGGCTCTCTCATAATGTTGTGGAGCAATATATGTATAGCTACATATTGTTTTTTTTAATAAATTAATTTAAACTGTTGTTCCTCTTTCAAACTTTTATTTTGACAAAATACTATAACAATTTAGCTAATTTTCTTTTTGTTTACCTATTTTTCAGGTTTCGATGCACACAGAGAACAAAGAGCTTCAGATGGATTTAGTCTGTGTCCACTGCAACAAACAGTTTGCAGAGAAGAGAATCCTAGCCTCTCATGTAGACATAATGCATAAGAAGATCAAGAAATTCATGTGTTGCTACTGCGGTAAAGCATTCGGATCTAAAACTACACTGAACCTGCACCTACGCACGCATACTGGTAAGGATTTGGTGATGTTAACATTAGTTACTTTGAGAAAAAACTATTGGTGGTTGTTTTAACAATTCAAACCATAATGAATGAACCATTTTTTCACAGCTTTTGATGGTTGTTTTAACTCTTCACTGCATGTCTACAATATATTTTTATGATCATAGATAAAGAGATTTATTGTCATCCAGTAATTAAGTAGCTACTTACCTTACAGGTGAGAAGCCATTCAGTTGTGATCACTGTGACTACAAGACATCAGACCATAACTCTTTGCGTCGTCATAAAATGCAACACAGCAGCGACAGGAGATACAAATGTCAGTATTGCGACTACTCCGCCATACAGAGCGTTAGTTACAAGTCTCATCTAGCGACTAACCATTTCGAACAAGGTGAGTGTTGAGCGATTTCAGCCATTTTTACCTTAATAGACCAACAAGTAAAAACAATTAGAGAATAGATCGAGAAATTTGCAAATGTGCCTAATTCAACCTTGATAATATTTTTTTTCTGAGACTAGTTATATTTTTCCCTTAAAAACAATAATAATATTCAGTAATTTGTGGCGATAAAACTGAATGATCTAAATCTAGAAATCTTTCTATTGCGCAACTAAGTAATTTTATGTATGAAATATATATTTTTAATTCAATTTTATTGAAACTTCTTTTAATTTATTTTAATCAGCTGTGGCCGATTCCTTGCTCTTCGCTTGTTCGGAATGTGAATTCAAGTCCGTTAAACTGGGAACATTCCGCTCCCACTTATCGACCAAGCACAACATTACGCTGCCTAGCGACTTTGTCCGAACTTCTCCTGAAGATGCTGATGCCCATCGATCTAAGGACCCAACAGATTCTTCTAATAAAACCAGGAGGAAGAAACAAAAGGAAACAATAGTTAATAAAGAAGTGACAAGCTCTGTAGAAGCCATTCAACCTGTTCAACAGGAGACAATACAACAGGCGTCTGTATTGACGAATGAAAGCGAACATTTGCCGACAATTCAAACGCAAGATATTCTATTCAACACAATGCCCAACGATTTTGCTAATAGCTACTTTGTAGACTCTAATGGGGTAAGATTTCATTCTTTTATTATCAAAATCATATTTTTTTATTCAGGTTTCATTTTTGAATGTAGGTTGCAGACATTGTTGAAAAAATAAATTTTCTTTCAGATGCCTGTTTTCATAAGTGGATTAGCCATAGAAAACGGAGTTTCTCCTGCAGCAGGGACTATTATAAATGCAGTTAGTGGGAGCACAAATGGCACCCCTATTATCATCACAGACCTAAACATCGAAGATACCAATAACTTTACGCTGATTAACAGTGGAGGCGGTGGCAATACATTCACTTTTAACAACGCTAATAATGATGCACATTTCATAACCGATGGGACTAATATCCTCTTGGCGTCCAGTGTTCAGACTGCCCCCAGTGTCATGGACAACCCTACAGCGGATATTATTAATGAAGAGTCACCACAATCTAAGGTAATTGAAGAAAACAAAGAGAGTGAAAATAAAGTCAAGAGGAGGAAAATAGATACTGATCAGAAGGTGAATAGAAGGAAACCTAAAACCGGTTTAAAATTTCCTGAATCGACACCACCGAAAGAGGTAATTTTTATTATAATTTTCTTTTCATCCTTTATTGTACATAAATATATCACTTCTATGTATTCATTATAAAACTATTCGACAGGCTCCCAAAACTTCTGTGTCTAGAAAGAGTAAAACAACGTCTCAACAAAATCGAATTTCTTCCAAAATAATCTATGCTGTAAATGTAAGTAACTGAAGAAAATAGATTAATTTACCGACTTGTAAAAATAGATATAGGACAAGTTCGAGTTATTGGATGGTTGCACATTTTCGATCATATACAAAAAATATATAAATATTATTATTCAACTTTTATTTATAGTTTTTTTTTCTTACATGATTGAAAATGTGGGACAGTCTGATAACTGGAACTAACCCTACTTAGTATATAGGGTCGGGAGGGGCGAATCTTGCGCACTAAAAACTTTTGGGTTTTGCAACTTAGTTTTTGCAGATAGACGATTAATATTTGACATGAAGAACCGCAATAAGGTTTTTTATACACCATCCAAAGGACAAAAAATTAGCATTTGTATAATGTGAGTTTTTGACGAAAGTAGTGCGCAATTGAAATTGTCCTTGATGGGGCGATTCTTGCGCGCGAGAGGGGCGAATATCTGCGCACCCTTTAATTCCGTTCCATAGTGAAAAATAGCACTATTGAGTGTCTAGATACTTACTATAAAAATAATTCCAATGTGTTTTAAAGCATAAACAATCATATGATTCAAATTAAAAACTTGAGACAAACTTTTTTCGACCTGTTTACGTCAAGTTTGTAGAATGTATGTGTGACGTCATGAATGTTGCTTCCTATTCAGGATTAATTTATGCTTGTAATATTAGTTTATCTGAAGTATGACACTATTATATTTACTTATCATGTAACTATAAATATAATAAATAACTAGATGACGGGCACTCATACAGCGCATACTTTTGCCACCGCTTACAAATGACCTTGACCTTAAACCTGTTCACTCCCAAAATATAAGCAAATGATTCCTGAATATTGAAGCATCGTTCCGCCCAATTTCAGACAATTTTGTTGAATTCTTTCGTGTTATAAATGACCTTGACCTTTATTTTTTACCTGATTGCTCACAAAATCTAATAAATTTCAGTTACTTTGATTGAATACATTTTGCGTTATAAGTCAACTTGACCTTTAACCTGACCGCTTCCAAAAACTAATCAAACCGTTCCTAGATATTGAACAATCGTTCCATCAAATTTCAGACAAATTGATTGAAAACTTTTTGAATTATTGAGTTATAAATGACCTTGAGCTTTGACCGGATAACTCCCAAAATTTTACCAGATGGTTCCTGGAGATTAGTCAATCGATCGTCTTACCAAATTCAAAGTAATTTGATCGAAGACTTTTTGAGTTATGTGAGCAACAAGATGACAAACAAAAATATGTCGCCCAAAAGATAACCTTACGCAATCTATGAAAGTAATAATTCTTTTCAGATGTCAAATATAGCATATATAACCAATTTAGCATACATATCTAAAACGTTATTCAAAATACTGTCACACTTAGATATTTTCACTTTATGTCTCTCAAATTACGATAATAAGAACATAGAAGCAAATGGGTTTTTCGTACATCTATTAGGCTACGTGGAATATTCACTTGCCATTGTAAGGTCGGAAAGATACCCAGGCCAAGAGAGGGTCCATATGTACTGAATCCCCTAGACCTAAAGGTTAGTCGTTGAACTCTTCCAGTCTTTCAATTCTTTCAAGAAAGATAAAAATGTATCAGAATTTGAGAGTATAATGATACTATGAAGGTAGTAAAATTTCATCCAGAGTTGTGTCCCTAGTCTTGTAAAAGGTAGAACATTTCACAACAATATTATGAGGTCATGTTTCTGGGTGAAGACCAGATCGTCGGCAAGTATTATTGTTTTACTGTTTTAGGACCAAATGTTCCCAGGAGAGAAGAAGAAATTTCAATCGGGTTATTAGCAATAGCTTTTGACATTCTCTTTCAAAGAGGAAGAGTTCTTTGGTCTGTCTACAAGAAGGTAGGTTGACCCACCTAATTCCTTTGGTGTTTTTCAAAGACCAACGGTTCAGGTTCTGCGCCAGAAGATCTCTGCTACGTCCTTTTCTATGAAATCATCAGTTTCGTTGTCAATAGTACCAACGTAGTATGGCGCTGAAGACGCCAAATTTCTTTGCGACAGAATCTTGGCAATTGACGTGATCACCACTCATGTGTCTTGTTTAAGTAGTAAAAAAGTTCACCATCTTGTTGGAAGATAAATGAATGATTTTTGAAGTTTTTTTTTTCATCAATCCAATAGCTGGAACCACAATACTGTTAAAAGAGGTTTGATCTTAGGCCGTTCTCCACGAAAATCAGAGGAGACTCCCAAGTTTTCGAGATAGGGGAAATCTTGGATATCTTCTGATCATGAATATTGAATTGGGTTGGCTTCAATAATGAAGAGTTTCTCGTTAAAAAAATCTATTTCATACCTTGTCGTGTCCGCTTTAAGCTCTCTGAGAAGGACCTTTAATCTCTCAAGTCTCTTTTGCTTTTTAAGAAGTGTGAGGACTTAGTGTTCTCTCATTTTGTAGAAAGACAACTGAAGATCCTTCGTGATGATGGTTCTAATTGAAGTCTGGATCACATTCATGTATTTAGCTATATTTTGAATTTTTTCAAGTATTTCTTCGAGTCTTCAACATTGCACAAACCTTCTTAGCCATTTTCTTTATTCGAACAAGTACTCCCACTTCTAGGACAATCCTCAAAAGTGACAAGCTCAATGAAGCTACTATTCACAACATGGTGCAATGTCGATTTGCAACTTTAATGATATCAGAGTTGGGTTTCCCTGAACGATGGTTTAACCCTGTCATTTTAGACCTGATATTTTCGATTTTATTAAAAAGAACCGAATAATAAGATTATATAACTATACTTGATAAAAAAGCAAATGATAAACATGTATAGTGATGTTTGATATGTTTAACTATAAATTTCACAGAAAAGACTATTTAATAACCTTAAATTCACCCTGATTTACAATTTCATATTTCGACCTATTATCTGAAATATATGTGGAATGTGTATGTTTTTAGTTGAAAGTAATATTAAGCATTAAAAACTGTTTCATGGCCTAAAAATAAATTTCTATAGTGCGCAATATTCGCCCCGCCATGCAAAATATGGTGGGGCGAATAGTTGCGCACGGAAAAACTCCACTAAATAAAAAATTTAAAAGTCTAGAACCTTGTAATTTTAACTGAGGCAACTTAAGTCTATGATCATAATGCACTAAAAACTTCAGGTCATTATCTGGGATAGAAATTTTTTTATGACAAATTTATTTTTTAGGGTAATTCGGTAAAATGAATTTTCGACTAGGTACTTTTCATATGGTCTTAAATGTGATTTATTTCAACTATGAATAAATGCCTGTAAGCTGTTTTAATTTTATACAGAGTTACTACATATTTGAGCCGGTCTATGACTATTTTTGTTATTGGGCTAGCACATTCATAGCCCTTTAAACATGTGGTGCGCAAGATTCGCCCCGTGTGCTGCTGCGCGAGATTCGCCCCTCCCGACCCTACTCTATATCTTTTTTCAGGGAGCTCCTACAACTGATGATATGGGACCTACCAACAACAGTTCTTCCAGCTTCATTCCCGGTACAATATTCTATTCTAACACTCAGGAATAAATGGAGAGTAAATCTTAGTAGAATACCTGAAGAATATTCCCGGCACTGTCTTAAGAATATTTCCGGTACTGTAGCAAGAATATTCCCGGTATTGTAGCAAGAATATTCCCGGTACTGTCACAAGAATATTCCCGCTAAAATGTTCTATTCTAACACTCAGAGATAAATGCAATTTTAATATTGACGATCACTACCAGTTTCTGCAAACTGGCCTTGGCTTGAAATAGATCATTCTTAAAAATCATGGAGATACATCAAAATATGGTTTCAGGACAAAAGCCCGCTTGAAAAATGCAGCCCAAAAACTAGTTATAAGGTTAGGTTTGTGATTTATTTAGATTTTGACCATTTTGTTTTTGTCCTGAAATCTTAATATACCTACATGATGCCAAGAAACTTAATGTTCCTATTAGTTCAGAAACGATATATATGCCTTAGCTACTTCACTTTTCTGTATCTTTTTTTAGGGTGAAATAAAGGGAAGACATGATTTTATTGATATTTCCAAATGTTTTTACCATATTCGAATAAATGCTCAAAATCTATCTTCGAGATACAGGGTAAGTTCTGAGTTATCGGGAGTTCCACATATTCGATCATATAGGTACTATAAGAAATAGATATATAATTATCACTATCAGTTATTTTAATTTGTATCCATGATACCAACAGGTATCGGTGATACCAATTTAAATAAATTACTATCTAGCTATATGTTTTTTGTTATGATCAAAAATGTGGAACTGTTCGATAACTCGGAACTTACCCTAAATCATTAATGATAGCTATTTTTTTATACAAATGGTATCGCTTAGTTATAATATTGACGGGTAATTAGTTTATTAAAATCATTACATTCCCTTTTATTTTATAATTAGGATGTTTTTCTTCAAATATTCAGGTTTATAATGTAGTTTCTGAAATTTTTTGTTTTTGTTTTGATATTATTTTATCGGTGCTTAAGAACATGTGATATCTATTATAAATGATTTATATTACATATAAGTAAATTATTCTACCATCTTCCGTGGTCGTTATTTGTTGTTATAAATTTACCTAAGTTATACCTCCAAATATTAATTTCTAAGCATTTAACAATAATATATTAGATTTTCATTCAATAGTGTACTTTCCCCTTAAAAATAACGGCAAGTCCTCCAGAACACTTCACTACACTGACGGGGTACCGCAGGGCTCTGTACTCTCTCCTACACTCTTCAACCCATACCTTCACGACCTCCCTACGCCAACACACACCTCGGTTTACACTCTTTCATACGCAGATGATGTCACCATCATCTCACAACACCCCAAACACGAGACCGCCGCCAACAATTTACAAACATACATCTACTCATTAGAAGACTGGCTAGAAACAAACAGATTAAAGGTCTCCACAAACAAATCTTCTGTCACCTTAGTTACACCCTACACCCTTGAATACAGAACCCATCCAAACATTACACTCAACAACACTACCCTTCCCATTAACAACACGCCGAAAATCCTTGGAGTTACACTCGACCGCGGCTGGACGTTCAAACACCACATAACTGACATTAACAACAGAGCCAAACAAAGACTAAACGTCCTCCGCGCACTCACTCACACAACTTACGGATACTCCAAGGAAGACATAACAACACTCTACAAACAGTTCATCAGACCCATCCTCACTTACGCCCACACAGCCTGGTCACCTGACATCTCCAACAACCACCTACAGACACTCCAAAAAACACAAAACACTGCACTCCGTATTGCCAACGGTTGTACACAAACAACACCTGCACACAGAAACACGAGTCCTCCCTCTCACCTCACACATAGACATGAGGGGCACACATTTTTACACTTCCACACTAGACCCCTCACATCCCCTACACTACATGCAAACTGAAAGGAGGACACCACGCACACTACACACCACTCCCTCCACACACTACAGACACCTCTACACCACTCTCCCTCCCACACATCTCTTCACAAACACATACACACCACTTTCACACAAAGAGCTCTAGCCTCCTCCCTTCCTAACAAACTCCTTGGGTCTAGGCCTCCAGCCATCGACCCTGTCTCGTCGTGATAGGGTTACCCCATCACGTCTGAGATGTGGCCACCATCCTTCCCTTCCTTACTACACGCACAGGATTGGGAGATCGGACTCTGATCGGTGCGACTTCTGTCAAGCCGATCAGGGCACGATCTCTCACATCCTCACACAATGTCCGTCACTACACCAACACAGGACTACACACAACATACACTCACTGGAGCACCTTTAGACCCATCCTCAGGCAGTTATTAACTTCCTGAGTGATGCGGGTTTCCCTTAGGCCCACACAGTCCCTCGGGTGGCTGAAACCCAGGGCGCTGGCCGCCCCCTCCGTCCCGGCGAGGATGTTGGGGAGGTTATACAACAACAACAACGGACTAGCTTTAAAATTAAATACATGTCCATAAAATTGGTATATTAAAAATGCTGGCATTTTTTCCGGCACGCGAACGCTAGTAAATAATAAAAATGGTAAAAATTGAGAGGGTTTATTAACAAGATACTTAAATTATAACAAAGCGTGATGCAATTATACCTATCAACATTCTATTAATTTGTAAAAATAATTGAGTAGATTTACTATCAAAGAACAAGATTTGAAAAAACAGTTCTTAGCTGTTCTCAGACACTCACAGTAACCAGAAAGTGGCTGTTAGTATAGATCATGAACTAATTTGACATTTTTGATTGATTTATTATGAACCTACTTTCCGAGTACTGTGAGGTTAAGTAGGTGTCCGATAACTGCAATATGATTTCTTAACTATGAAAATTGTTAAAATTCACTTATTATTTTCAACTGACAGGTTTTTCAATTGAATAAAAGTGTGCTATCCACACAAGAGATAAGAGTGCTGATAGCATACTTCATCAAAAGAAAGCTAAATAACTATAGGTACCCTAGCTAGGGTAAGTTCCAAGTTATCGAACAGTTACACATCTTCGAAAACAGGAAAATAAAAATACATCATTATTTAACTTTTTATTCAATAATTATTATAAAAAAATTCTCAAGTGATCGAAAATGTGGAACTGTCCGAAAACTCGTAACTTACCCCTAACAATTTAATCTTCATTCACTATCATCTCTCTTTATCTTTCATCTCTTCAATTTCTCTCTTGAACTGCTCTCTTCTCTGCGTGACGTCATTGTCTACCCCTTCATTTTCCTCTTTTCCTCTGTCCAGACCCATTGCTTCAGGATCTCCTTCGTCAGGTGACGCCTGGAAAATAAAGGAGGGTAAGTTTAGAGTTATCGGACGGTCACACATTTTCGATCATTCAAGAAAATTCCCAGTAACAGCATCCCAGAGCAGTAAGAGTCAATAAAAAAATTTAAACTTCTATAATCTGCCCAGACAATATAAAGACATAGCTATGCTCTTCTATTTAAAACTAAAATAAAGTAAAGATGAAGTTAATAATTAATCAAGGTTAATTTAATAGTTAAAGTAAATCTAATAATAAAGGTCAATTCAGTAATCAAATACAAATTTAGTAATCTAAGTCAATATAATAATTAGAGGTCACCTCCATTCTAAAATTTAAAAAATCTAGAAATGCTTTAAATCTGTAGAGCTAATGTCAAAATACAGTCATATAACAGAGTAATTAATTAATTATATACGAAATATTCACACTAAACCTTCACTGACCGACATTTCTATTAGATTCAATAGAACAAGTGAGCATTACGAATTAAAATTTATATTATCGTATATTTAATGGTAATTAGGTACACATTTATGAAGGTACCAAATATTTTATCCAAGGTAATTGTATTCAGGTAACGGCTTAGGTAGCCACTTATAATATATCTATCAGCTTTGTTATTGTCATGAATTAGTCAAACGTATTTTGGTCTTTTTCTTTGCTTAAAAAAGTCGGCAGATATTGAAAACCTACCCGAATAAGTTGAATTACATAGTATAATAAATATATAGAATCGAATTAGAAATGGTTTGCAGTTTTGTAACCAGTCTTTTTAGTTCCAATGAATAAAGTAATGAAAAAAAAAATTCAAAGAATTAATATATGCCAAATTTTGCTACTGAACAGCATCAAATAGATGGTATTTATTTTCATCTTACTTGTGTGAATACCACTGCCAGTCCCGTATCCAGTCTAGGGTTAGTTTTACTCAGCAGCCTCACCCAGGATAGAAGAGAGTCACGACTTGACGTACCTGAAACAAAACTTAGTGAGACAAAATGCACAAACTGGTAATGTAATCATGAATATAAATTCCGAAATATCGGTGGGTTCAACATTTTCGGTCATATAAGAAAAACAATATAGTAATTGTTATTTTAATTTGTATCCATGATACCTTCAAGTATCATGGATACCAATAAAAATGAAAGAACAGTTAGGTACAATATTGTTTTTTCTTATATGACAGAGAATGTTGAACCGAACGATAATCTGCAACATACCATTACATGAACTTTCCAATGAATGAATATAATTTGAAAACTTCTTAAACCAAATGCAGATAGAATTTTCTCACCTGTGACACAAATGGCTAGAATAACACCATCTTTCTGTTCGTGCACGGAAGGTTTCACAGTGACGGCAGTGTTAGGTTTCAGTGAACCATCTTCTTCTATTAATTTGGAAATGTTACTAATATCTGTAACAGAAAACATGATGACAGTTAATGGTCTAAAATTCAAGTTAATGGGTAATACAAACTAGCTAGCAGAGCTGGGCGCGCGAACCTTTTTTTAGGTTCCGAATCCGAACTCGAATCTTCGTCGATTTTGGGTTCCGAACCTCCGTATAGCGAACCCAATTTGGAGAAGTTTGGTCCGAACATTTGTTCCGAACCAAACATTTAGTCCGAACATTTGTAGGCTAACCTCTGATTTTTAGGCTATTAGGGCAACCTATATATAAAAACAGTTTTTTCAACAAGATACTAACTATTTGTCAGAAACAAGTTACAACCAGAAGGTTTCATTCTATGTTAAAAAAACACATGTCTTATTTATAAACCTACGTTACTGTATTTTTACAAGTTGTTCGTTTTTGTACTAAACAAATGTGTACCAAATTTTAAGTAAAAATATTGAATATATAAGGAGAAATAAATACATAGGTTGCCAAGAGATTGGCAACTGAATGAGCTGAACTGTTATTGGATGGAGTGTGAACCAATCACAGGTCGCGCATTTGTCTCTACTACATAAAACGTGGACACATTCTTGCGTATTCGGTAACCAATCTGTATTTCTACGTTGCCACACGTTACTAAGGTACAATTAATTCCATAATTTACGCTGATTTACGTCGATACGTAAATATTTCACTTTTGAATTAAAAAATATAGTTGGTATTTATGTAGGAACAAAGTCAAGAAAGGCCAGTAAATTTATAGAAATGACATGAAATATATAAAGTAATTTAAAAAAGATTTGCCTATAAAACATACGTCAAATTCATTAGGGTTAATATAATAAATTTATAATAATAATTATACTGTGACTTCATATGACTACATTATAGAGGATTTGCTCTGGTAGAACTGCTATTTCATGAAATACAATTAATTTAGAGAATTTACTAAATAGGAATAAGAGATTCATAGAAAACTTACGAATATTTGTGTAGACTAACCTAAATATGTTCACTATAGAGGTAAATTTGCTATACCGGATTTTACTATTCAGCGTGATTCATTATACAGGAGTTCACTTTAAGGGAGTTCCACTGTACTTACTATACTTAATAAGTTTGTATCATTGAATATGACTGAATGAGCATTAAGTATATTTAAAGTTCCCCTCCAGTTTCCACTCAAATACATAGTTTAAGTTGTTATTCTGAATTTTCTTCTGACCTCCGAATTTCATGCAAAGAAAAGTTAAGACCAACTCTGTCGTCATAACAATGCAAGACAATGTATCCATATTGAAGTATCCAATTAAATAATTTTTAAGTTTTTACTATTAGTTTTCAAATTTTCATTTATATTACAACATTTTTGATTAATTCTATCTAGAGAACTGATGATATAAAAACTTTTTGCATTTTGTTTGAATATGAAAGTACTATAGATACAATACGTTGTACGGTATTCCAATACACTATTTACTTAACTTTTTCTTCTATTCAATATTATAATACCTATATATAAATTATAATCGATTCAATTTTAAAGCGAATAGCCGAATACTTGATCTTAAATTATCTGTCCAGCCAACCTACTTACCCGTCAAAAGTTTGCTTATTTCAGCCATTTCAATATATTTTCTTTTAAAAACCTTCATTTGATATTTACTCATACATTAGTAAAAGCAAAAGAAAAAATTATCATTCAAAATAAAAGTAACAAGCTAAGACAAGAAACAAATATTTATGAGATGTCATTGTACGAAGATTGGTGTGCGCAATTATTCTCGCACATATTTGATCTCGCTAAGCCGCTATAAGAGTTACAGTTAACTGATTATAGTGAAATATTCACCCTTATGTACTGAAAAACACTCTTGCATCTAATGCCTGGAAAGATCTCTGATATATTCCTAATATTATTATAGATTTGAATTAAATGCTCATAATATGAGTATATTACCATTTATCACCTTCGTTTTTGTCTAATCGTATGTATTTATGCGAAAAATTAAACGATTGAAAAGACAGCTTTAAAATCGGTCTTGAATTTAAGTTATTATTATTTTTCCATGAGGACTGGTTAGCCAACGGCTAAGGTACTAGGATAGGGTGTTATGTAATGTTACCTAATATATACGTTTATAACCTTACCTATAGTTCTACATATTTCAAGCAATTTTAATTGAGATTTGAGGGAATATGATCCGTTATTAAAGAATTAACTTGTTAAGATTATTATAAAACTTACCGCTATTCAAGAAAGAATGAATAACGTAATGGAAGAAGAGCGGGGAAAGACGCATGTTCTTCGCTTCAGTGTTAAGCAGAAACCTAGGTATATAATAGTAGCCGAGAGGTACGGTACATGTTCAGAACGTAAAATAATTAAATGAACAGGTCAGTTTTCCCCGGGTACGGAGGTTCGGACTTGCGAAAAAGACGTTCCGAACACTGAAGTCCGAACCGTTTTAGAAGAGGTTCCGAATCCGAATGTCCGAACCCATTTTCCAGTTCGAACCGGTTCGCGAATAAAGTTTTGCGAACATTCTTGCGGAACGCTCAGCTCTGCTAGCTAGTTACATCTCTTTTAACCACTCTGGGTCATATTACAGATTACTATAGGAGAATAAATTCAAAGAATAAATCATACAATCACATATAAAGAGATGCAGAAAAGTTACTCTCTGAATCAGTAACTTAGATACCAAGAAATGACTCGTCTTATAACATAAGAAAAAAGGAAGAATTAAAATAAAGATCATCTAGATCTCAGACGTAGTAATAAGCACCAGCTATCTCCAAAATTACAAGGTGCAATATTAAATGACTAGTGTACCATTTTATTACCCGTTATTAGGTTACTTTTAGTGAAATCAATTAAAATTAAATTTTTTGCATAATCTGATTTATTTTATAGATAAAATACCTTTAAAGATTGAATGAGAACAGGGAATTTAAATATCAAGTCAATATATTCCCGTGCGTATCATAGTTACATTCTTCATGTTTAATACCCAAACACACTAGCGGACACCAAATAAATAAACACACTAAGGAAATTATTAGTATATAGATAAATATTCTGGATATTACAATTTGAAAGGTAATATCAAATATTATTTCAGAGAAATTCCAGTTTTCACTTTAAGCGTGAGTTTGTAAAATGATATTCACACAAAATATTAGAAACTAGTGTATTTGCCCGTTAAAAATAACGGGTCTTCAATAGTAATTTATTACCCGTTGTTAGGTCATTTTCAGTGAAGTCAAATAAAATTTATTTTTCTGCATAAACTGATACTTTTTTCATAGATAAAAACATTTAAAAATTAAATAAAAACAGGGGAATTTAAATACCAAGTCAATATATTCTTGTGCGTATCATAGTTACATTCTTCATGTTTTAAACCAATCGAGTAAAATTAAGCGGACACCAAATAAATAAATAAATAAACACACTAAGGAAATTATTAGTATAGATAAATTATTATGGTAAATACACACTAGCCGACAGCAAGTCACAAAAAGATGTTCAGTTTTCGATAGAAAGTTTACAACTTTCTGTAACTATCAAAGAGTGACTCACCATCAATGTCGATCTCTTCGAACTGAGGTGGGGGAGTGTACTCGGCTTTAAGGATGAAGTAGTTGATGCACGCCTCCCTGAGGTATATTCTAAAGGGCCCCTCCACCTTCAGGGGCTTGTCACCAGTCTCCTTGTGCAGCAACTGACTCTGCTGGGGACTCTGACCACTAACAATCCATGTGTCATCAATGGAGTCTGTCACTTCAGAAGTTTTGTAAACCTTCATGTAGAAGAAAAAAAGGAGAGAATTATTTTTTTTAAACCAAAAAAATATCCAACAATAATTGAATTTCTAAAACTTAAAAAAAAAATTGGAATAATTTTTAGTTGTTCTTCAATTTATTGGTTCTATAAATTAATGTGTCAAAAAACAATTAGAAAAACCTACTGACTCTAATAAACACTAAATGTGAAAATGAAATATTTGATGTAAACAAGTATTTTTAATGGCAGGAAATTGTTACAATAAATAAAATTATTTTTTTACCATGATAATCCTTTGAAGTAATATGTGGAGAATGAAATAAAGTGTTGTGAAATCGGGATATGTAAGCAAATATCTAGATTCTGAAATAAATTTTTTATTCTTGACAATTTGCTAGCAAGCAACAAAAAATCTATCTACGTTAAATTTCTGGCATGTTACAAGATCAAACAAGTTTTCAAGAATATCAAACATGTTTTAATAATATCAAACATGTTTTAATAATATCAAACATGTTTTAATAATATCAAACATGTTTTAATAATATCAAACATGTTTTAATAATATCAAACATGTTTTAATAATATCAAACATGTTTTAATAATATCAAACATGTTTTAATAATATCAAACATGTTTTAATAATATCAAACATGTTTTAATAATATCAAACATGTTTTAATAATATCAAACATGTTCTAAGAAGTCTAGACATGTTTTAAGAAATAGCTATGAATATTTTTTTTAACAAAATCAAACTTATTCAAAATATTACAGCAACTAAAAGTTAGCAAAAAGATTAATGCTGAAATCACAACAATTACAGTATTTGGTAAACTCACAGTTATGACAGAGGTATGATCTACAGTGCACATTCTCTCCACTGCTAATTTGGCAAGTAGAAAACCATCGTTGGGAATGGGTTTGGGGAGAGGCCACGGTGAGGCGTTAACAAACTTGTTCATCCAATAGACCATTCTGCCATACTTTTTGAAGGGGAAGGAGTACTTGCCGAATACCTTGGTAATTATCTCACCCATCTCTCTGTCTGGTATCACTCCTGTGGTGGAATGTACAGAAAAGGTAACAATATTGTTTTCTATGTGAAATTGGAATAGCTAGAGGTTTTTAATTTCTGCATTGGAACCAACTATAAAATGACTATTAATTCTTATTTTGCTTTATTAATATTTATGAAATATAAAAATTAAGATATAGCTACAGTGAACATCTTTATGAAATCAGAATTTATCAGTGTTCAATATTTTTGTCCCTATTTTCTAACTCTGGTCCTTGTACCATTATCTTCCATTTTACAGAGAACATCAATAGCACACTGTTGATGGTATGGGTAGTGCATGAACTCTACTTGCCACATGTTGGTTGGAACCATCTTTATTTTGGGGAAAACATCCATGATTTTCTTGTATACCTGAAATGAAGTGTTTGATAATCCAGAAATTTGGAAAGACAAAAGAGAGATACTAGCTTATAGCTGCCATTGATATTTATATTAACTTATTGTAGTTAAAATGTGTTATTACTTTAAATAGAGTAGACTCCCAATTACAGAATCAGACATAAATTGTAAGTTAGCTCATTTTTATCAAAAAAATTAACACATCAGAGAACATTGATAGTGTAGATGAACAAAAATTATACCTATCTACAAATTAAACCTAATTGAATCATCATATTAGATCATTTCATACATAATAATTAATAACCACTTCAAATTTATCATTTAATTGGGAGAGCCAATTTAGTAATTCAAGTTTTTATCCAAGTAGGAGCTGATATCAGATACCTATAAATATATTTGTTCAAAAAGAATTTTTTCAATAAAACTAAAATATAGCTGATCTCAAATAATGTCACTGCATTAAGAGATTAATTAATTACTTGGCATTTAAGTTTACATAGAATGTCATATTGCTCAAATACAAAAGAAATTAAATACAAGGGACTTGAAGAAACAGTCGGAAAGAAAACTGGCTACCCTATCACCAGTTCGTGACAGTGCATACAGTCACTTACCAAAGAATGTGTTGAAAAGGGATGAGAGGTGATAGTAAATGAAACCTACTAGTCTACCTAACACAAATATCAACCCGCATATTTGAAAAGCACATTAAAATATTAAATCAAACAAACCTCTATATCTTTTTTAACCCCATACTCGTCCATATTCTTGAGTGCAGCATAAATGAACTCAACATGGCCCCTGAGTAACTTCTCTCTTTCTTTGTAGAGGTCCACTGTGGCTAGAAAGGTGTTCCTGTTGTGGTCCTTATTAATGAAATAGCCTTGGTTAGCAAGACGCGTTTCCGCTTTTTCCTCATCACCTTCATTATTGCTGCAATTAAAAGCCAAATTCGAAAATAGTTTTAATATCTGAGAAAAAAATACAGTAGAATGAGTGAAAATTTAAGGAAAACTACTTCATCTTTAATTTGAGTTAATAAAATTTTCAAGAATATAGAAGTTCAGTATAGCTAGATAGAAGAAAGTAAATATTAGTGAGCATTCAATTTCAGTAAATATACTTATTTTGCGTGATATATCAAAGTTTCAAGTTAGATTATTTCAGTGGTTGAATCAACATTTCCAGTACTAACCTGAATTTTATGAGATGCGAGGTAGAAGAATGGATCCACTTCTTCTGGACGTGCAAACATTGAGACAAAGATTTTCCTTCTAGTAAGAAGTTCCTTCTAATATTGAAGTTTATAATTCCTTTTTCAGTGAATTGAAGAATGCCTTTGTAACAAGAATTCAGTTTCACAAAGTATCTTAAATGATACATGGTGAAATAATTAAACACCAAATTATTAATTTGAACACAACATACAAAACATTGTTAGTTCTATAAAATTCAGTCTGCAAGTAAAAAAGTAGGAGACATGTTTAATATTTTTTCTGTGAACAATCCGTAAATGTTATATACTTCAAAATTTCAATATTTACTATATTTCACAGGTATTTTGATGAACATAGAAGGCAAAAATGCTCTTTTTGCTAATTGCTACAAAGAGAAGACACTGCAGAATAATTAATATACGAGATATTCTCTGCAAGAAATGAAAATTTAAATTTGTAATTAATTTCTATATTATATTTATCTCAATTAAACTATAATAACATTGTAGACAGTAGACCTAAGACTTGTAGTGAGTCTGCAGAATATGAGAGATATTTGGGATATTCTCTCCGGACTCCGAACAATTTTGAATTAATTCTTATATTTATATTAATTTTGCTACAAACACTTCTGAATTAATCCCTATATTTACATTGATATTTTTCTCCAAAATCACCAAATTTCTCTCCAAAATGATCAATTTAGCATAAATTCTCTCCAAAATAACATTGTAGCATAGGAGAAAAATAAAAATTTCTCGCCATTTGCAATTGAAGGGCTCAAAATAACTGTCACAAACTCGCCATTAAAATGGCAAGTTTGGACATGCTTTATTACCTGGACTTGTAGCATAACCATGTTTCAGAGGCTGGAAAATTGTAAGCCAATTTTAGAGCCAAAATTTCACCAAACATTCTGAGCCAAGCCAATTTGGCTCATTTTTTGAAGATTTCAAGCCAAAATTAACATGGGAAAATAGGAATTAATTCAAAATTTAGAGCCAATTAGACATATCTGAGATTTGACCATTTCAAATCTAAGCCAATTAATTGGCTTTAACTGACATACTCTTATACATGGTAGCATAAGAGAAAATTAGATATTTCATACTTCTCTAGTCTCTATTTGCAATTGAAGGGCTCAAAATAAGTTAAATAACTATCAGTCTGTCACAAAATTGCCATTTAAATGGCAAGTAAGGACATGTGCATCACTACATGCTTTATTACTTGGGGTCTGGGGAGTTATCAGTAAAGCCAAGTAATAAAGCATGTCCAAACTTGCCATTTTAATGGCGAGTTTGTGACAGTTATTTTGAACCCTTCAATTGCAAATGGCTAGTTTTATCTATTTTCCTCCTATGCTACAAATTACAATGTTATTTTGGAGAGAATTAATGATAATTTGATCATTTTGAAGAGAATTTGTTGAATTTTGGAGAGATCTGGAGAGATAAATGGCAAGTTTATGAGACATACTATTTTACTTGGCAGTAAAGAAGATTAGAAGAAACTGAAGAATCTCATTTATCCAGACTGCAGGAACTTGTAAACTGTTCTCCTCTATTTTAGCTTCTGTTCTCACTAAGATGTTGGTGGATCAGCCAGATTAGCTACTGGAAATTTATGGTGGATTTTTTCAGCTTTTTCAAAAAGTCGAATTTTGTGCACCAAATACAGACTGGGGCCCTGCCAGGTCATTAAACAATCATGTGTGCAGTAGAACAAACTAGCAGATACAGTGAACTACCGGTATGACTAAATCGCGAAATGAAGGTATTTCGCGAAATGAATATGAAATGAAGATAAATCGCGAAATGAAGCTCAGAGAATTAATTTCAATGTATTTAACGAGTGTATATGATAGAATGATTAATAAATGGAGAAATTAAATAATTAAATGAATATTATAAATGCCGAAATGAACGAAATGTAGATTATAAATACCGAAATGAAGTGACTAATTACCGAAATGAAGATTACAAACCCCGAAATGAACGAAATGAAGTGACTAAATAACGAAATGAAGATTATAAACCCCGAAATGAAGTGACTAAATACCGAAATGAAGATTATAAACCCCGAAATCGAAATGAAGTGACTAAATACTGAAATGAAGATTATAAACCCCAAAATGAACGAAATGAAGTGACTAAATACCCAAATGAAGATTATAAACCCTGAAAGGAACGAAATGAAGTGACTAAATACCGAAATGAAGATTATAAACCCCGAAATGAACGAAATGAAGTGACTAATTACCAAAATGAAAATTATATTCACCAAAATGAAATGACTAAATACCGAAATGAAGATTATAAACCACGAAATGAAGTGACTAAATACCGAAATGAACGAAATGAAGTGACTAACAACCGAAATGAACGAAATGAAGTGACAAACTACCGAAATTGAGATTATAAACTCCGAAATGAAGTGACTAAATACCGAAATGAAGATTATAAACCCAGAAATGAAGTGACTAAATACCGAAATGAAGATTATAAACCCAGAAATGATGATTATAAACCCCGAAATCTAAATGAAGTGACTAAATACCGAAATGAACCAAATAGAGTGATTTAAAACTTACAATATTTTCAACAGACAGTCAGACACCATGGTTGATTTCTATTGAGAAATCTGTATATACTGTTAAACCAGTCTGCAGAATGCGTCTCTTCTCCCACAGAGATTTTAATTTGAGAGACAGTTACTCTCTGACTCTCAGTAGCAGATTCTGAATCTCCCGCAGCTAAATTAATGGTAACATAGGAATTAATTCAAAATCTTCCGCAGCTAAATTAATGGTAACATAGGAATTAATTCAAGATCTCCCGCAGAGATCTCAAATTTCTAAAAATTCAATCAAAAACTCCCGCAGAGAGTCTTGGAAAAATGTTCCATATTCTGCAGACTGGCTGTTAAACTGAATTACTATACAGTCTCACCAAATTCTTGATTCAGTCACTTCATGAAATACTTGCTTTTATTTATTCTTTAAAGTCATCTGAAGTTGGTGATTTTTATATACAGTTTTCATTCGATTGAATCAATCACGATTATAATTATTCATAGCAGAATATGCATGTTAGTTGAAATGTGTTCATTTGATGATTTTTAAGAAGGTACATATTTTCAGAAATCACAGATAAATATTCATTTTTCTCAGTGCATTTATAATGATTTTATTATAAATAAAAATATTTACATCTACCTAACGGCTAACTGATAAGTTTTTATTTACATCTCAGACTGAAAGTTTACAATAGTTACCCCATAAAATTACAATTACAGTTTTCTATGATGAATTTTATTTTCTATTCCAAATTAAACATCTCAATCAAATAATTAAACTGTGTAGTATAAACATTGTATTCAGGTACCGTCAGGTGTCAGACATAAATTTGATACGACAATTACCTATCAAATTCACTCCATTTGTCATTAATCTGTATTCAAATTACCTATCTAATAGAATGTACAGTAGTGCGCCGTAATCTGGTGCGCCGTACTGGTGTGCGCCGCTCAGCTTTTAGATACGTATCCTGTGGGCTGTGTTTTCTACAAACTTAATGTTATTCCTACCAAAAACTTAATTGCGCTATATCTCGAAAACGAAGCATTTGCACAGCAAATGGTATTCAGGAAAAAAGTCTTAAAATGGCTCCTTTAACCTATAGTAAGTGTCAAAATATCGAAAATTGTTAGGGTACCTAAAGCACAAATTTACACACGGTCCCACCGTCGGACGTCCCACCTGGCAGGCTGGCATCTGCACCTTTGATTACTAACTTACTGCTGTCTCAAAACGAAATTGGAGTCTCAATTATAATAATGAAATTGAATATATCGAGAGTCTCTGTTAATATCTTCCAGCATATAAACTAACAAATTATAAGTTTAACTAACTAAAAAGAAAAAGAACCGCTTCTCCGGTCTCCGTGGTAGATTTAGCAGAGCGAATGCAGAAGACTTAATTTCACACAAAAACATGAAACACGGAAAAAATTCTACAATCGCATTTTATATTTCATTCATTTTTGCAGTATGCATATTACAGTATGTACAGGCATCCCCCGCTTTAGTCACCAAATCACGACTCAGTTTAGGTAACTAAAGCGAATAAAAGTAACAAAAAATTTATAATTGTCACTCCTTAATTATATGTCTCATTTTCTATGAGTTATAGAAAGAAAATTTGTTTTAAAGTTATTAGACTAGGTACTACGTATATAAGCATATTAATATTAATATACAGTCTTTCATTGTTTGTGACTGTGATGAAAGATTTTAAGTCGTGCATTTATTATATGTTTTAAAATAGTATAATTAATAGATACTTAGACTTTTATAATTATTGTGCTACATTTAAGACAGTACAGGCATCCCCGCTTTAGTTACCAAATCACGACTAAGTTTAGTTACCAAACGGTAACTAAAGCGAATGAAAGTAACAAGGAATTTATAATTGTCACTCCTCGATAATACAGGGTGTCCAACACTTTTGTTGCCAAACTTTAACATACGGTTGCATTCGTCGAAATAAACACCTTTTATTCTATGAAGGTATGGTCTAAAATGCTTAGTTAAAGAGTTACAAGGTTAGGAAAGTAGTATCTGTAGACTGTAGGTACCATTTATTATTATTAGTTAAAGGTCCTCTCCAGGCTCCGGGGAAAAAATGAGTTCATTACATAATATTATAGAACTAAGGTCTACGATCATTATTCTGCAAACCGCATACAATTCGGTTCAGTATATATTTTATAATTTGTCTTTAAAATTTTTTTAATACTTAGTGAGCAACAATTGAGCGAATCACTAATCTGATGCTCAAGAAGAAGATTGTACACTCTTTGTTTTGATTACAAATTTGAATTTTATAAACAAAACATGAGTTTTCGACCTTTATTTTAGATATTAATTGTTCCCGAAAGTATATAAACGTTTCTATTATAAGTTCATTCAATACTAAAAGTTCATTCAATATTTAACACGAATATTAAATGGATTTATTAAACCTAACACCTAGTTGGCAATCAAAACTAATGGTGTACATGCATTCTCTTTCTTCAGCCTGAAAATTTCTTAAATTAGTAAGTCGGAAGTAAAATAGGTTTCGTAGAGTTTTGATTATAAAAATCTTTAAAAGCATATAATATTAAAAATATGCTACCAAATTCGATGCGATTTGCAGCAAAATGATGATAAACATATTTAACAGTAATTATTATGAGCACAAGAAACATAATCTTAAATTAGGTTACATGTTTACAGAATGTGTTCAAACTGCCTCCTATTTGTTGCGATGCAGGCGTTCAAACGTTTGCCAAATGATTGGCAGACGCGAGCAAAGACACCAGGAGTTTCACGAATCCTTGCGGGAAAAACGTTTGAACGCTTGCATTGCAACAAATGGGCGGCAAATTGAACACATTCTGTAAACATGTAACCTAATTTAAGATTATGTTTCTTGTGCTCCTAATAATTACTGTTAAAAATGTTTTGTTTCTTATTGCAATATTAAAAAAAATAATGTTAACTAATAATAATAAATGGTACAGATACTACTTTCCTAACCTTGTAACTTTTTAACTAAGCATTTTAGACCATATCTTCATGAAATAAAAAGTGTTTATTTCGACGAATGCAACCTTATGTTAAAGTTTGGCAACAAAAGTGTCGGACACCCTGTAGGTATATCTTATTTTCTTTCTATGAGTTATGGAAAGAAAATTTGTTTTAGAGTTCTTAGAGTACTACGTATATATAAGCATATTAATAATAATATACAGTCTTTCATTGTTTGTGACAGTTATGAAAAAGTTTAAAGTAGTGCATTTATTAAATGTTTTAATATCCAACCATAGCTTAATTCTCTTTTTCAGTATAGTGAGTAATTAATAGATACTTAAACTTCTATAATTATTTTGCTACATTTAACAAACCGCAATTTTATGCTCTATGAAATGTTTTTGGTAGTAGGGTACTAAGTTCCAAGTTATTGGTTGGTTCTACAATTTCGGACACGTCAGAAAAGAAAATAATATAATTATTATTTAACTTCTATTCTAATTGATATCATGGATACTTACCAATTGAAATAAAAGTTAAATAATGATTAATATATGAAGATTTTCACGTGTTCGAAAATATGGAACCGTGCAATAACACAGAACTAACCCTAAAATAGGACATAATGAATTTCTGAACCAATTGCTTCTAATAACCTCATCTGGATTATAATTTTGATATTTTTTTAAGTTACCGTGAAATAAACACAACAAATTGTCTACGCTTTCTATGCCTACGAACGGTTCTTATTTCGAGACATGACTCGAAATAAGTACCACTTTTATTAAAGTGAGTTGTACTTAAAGCGAGACCTGCCTGTATAATAATATTATGCAGCTCAATCTTAATCAACTCCAAGCAAATTATTTAAAAATAATTTAATCAATGTTTAATTCTTATAATTTTGTCGCTAATCTTATCAAATTAGATAGCAAATATTTAATTATATAAGCTTATATAAAGATTTTCATAATCAAAACTCTACAATAGCTGTTTTACTTCCGACTGTCTACTTTTCAGCTCAAAGAAAAAGAATATACACCATTTGTTTTGCATATCAGTTAGGTAAGTTTAACCAATCCAATATTAAATATTCGTGTTATGGTATATAACGAGAGAAACTTTTTATAGGAATGATTATGGACTTCAGGAAATCATATTAGAGCATAAACGAAGGCCATCATGCATGGTTTTCTTATAAAATTCAAATCTGAAATAAAAACAAAGAGTGCACATTGTTTTTAGCGTCAAATTATGGTCGTACAATTGTTGTACACAGAGAGAAAAAAGTACAACCAATGTGGTCATTAATTTATGCTTTGAATCAATTTATTACGTGAGTTGGTTGGACCTTATTCATTTTTTTCACATTTGTTAAAACAACCATGACGTGGAGTGTCATCAAACATTAGCTAATTTAATTCATGATTTGGATTGAATCAACTTACTATGAGAGTTAAATTACTTTTTGAAAATTTTAACGTATGTTAAAACCAGGGTACAAGAACATAAACGGGTATAGTACCTAGTAGACGACACAAAAATATGAAGTCACTACAACAACACATTCCTTGTTTGTGACCGAGCAGCTCATAATTCCTCGTATTTGCATGTTAATATAGAGAATCTTGAAGTCATTTTATAAGGTTTTCGTACAAAAGAAAAAAGCAAAAATGGCGATTGAATATCAAAGTTGAATATATAGATATAATTCAGGTGTGTTTTTATGGTTCATTTCTTTAACTTATCTATAGAAAATAGGGTCTTGAAAATATGATACCTAGGAGTCTAGTGCTAGTTAACTGCTAAATTGCAGTTCCTATGAATAACAAATATAGAAAAAAATAATGGAAATACAATTTAACCAATGCCTAGTTAGTAATTGATGAGATAAAATTAAATTTAGAAGTGATTAAGTTTAAGTAGGTTTTCACATGTTTCAAAGTGTGGTCAGAGTCGCCATTTCCAGTCACCCAGTGGTCAGGTCAAACTATAGATTCGATCAGCTGATAACCATACCCTATGTTACTGTATCTTGGTTAAAACAACTATGACAGAGTGTATTGTAGTAACTCACAAAGACTGTTAATCCAATGTATCTGGTGTATAAATTAACTTAATGAGAGTTGGCGTTACTTTTTTTAAGTTTAGGTGTGAGTCAAAACGACTGATTTGTTTAAACCAACGTCAATTTACCTCATTTTAAGTAATTCCTGCAACTCACCACGTACGTAGGAGCAAAATTAACCAATCCATATAAGTCAAAACAAATCAAATTTGATTGTGTGTATACTGAGTATTAAATATTTTAGATACCCATGAAAAATTATATATATTAACCCGAATTTTATGCAGTTTTCCAATTAATGACCCTAAACCCTAGTTTTATAATACTATCCCATAAATAAACTCAGTTTTTCTTGGATATGGAGAGGACCTTTAATAACTATTATATGTATGTACATATAAGTCATACACAATAAAATTAAATAAATAATAAATTACATAGATTGTCTTATTAAGATAATTTGGGAGCTACAATCTTTAGAGAAATGGTATCAAATCTTTTTTTGCAAAATTTTAAGAACGTAAAAGTAAATCGAAAAAAAACTCTAATTTCATCTTTTTATATTTCCAAACATTTAGGCTAGTATAAATATGATATGCGTTGATCAATATACTACTTTTATTTCATATTCAGATATAATTCATATATGTATTCTTCTTCGGTAAAGACCCACTCACAAAAGATGTGTGATGACATTGTTTTATGTCCTATAAAGGTCAATGTTTATATGTGAGTTGTTTTTATATATAACCTCTAATACTATGATATAAGACTTAAGACATTATAAGTAAATCATTAACAAATTCAGACGTTCAAATACATAGGACTGCAAAATTAAATAAAGAAAATCAACTTTTTTCGGACGGGTAAAGTAAAGAGGTCCCACATTTGAAATGTTTTTCATATTTTAGAAATAATTGACAGATAGGTAGGTTAAAATACACATTTACCAAGATTTCCATCTGGTCAATCTACTCTTACAAAAATTGATATGAAATTTCGATTGAATATTATTATAATACTCTTTGGTTTCAAAATATATTAGTACAGTGATTTACACAAACTATTTCATATAGTCTATAGACTTATAAAAAAAAAGATCAGCTATTGATTAGTGATATTTGATAATCAGTTGGATTGGACAAATGTTACCAAAAATTTTACAATGGTACTTTATTAATAACAATATGGTACTGGACAAATGTTACCATTTTTTTACAAGTGTATTAAAAAGAAGTAATATGGTAAATAACATGAAAAGAAAATACAGGAAATCCATTCAATGATTGTTTATTTCGATCAGCATAATAAATTGTTAATCACTCAGTATACTATAACCCTCTTTTCAATAAACTAAGTTCAATGAAGATTTCAGGTTTCCAGTTTCAGTTTCAGCAGCAAAATCCGCTGTTCCTGCAACAACTGTTGCGGTCGTATGAATTCAAATACTCACACCGGCAGGACATCACTGCAAAAAAGTATCATTATAACCTTGTAACAATCAGTTAGACACAAATGAATAAATGAATAAAATATAATATTAATCAGTCCATGCGATTAAATGGTGGAAACGATGTTGTTTAGGACAATTTTCTTACTGTATGAAAGAATTTTAACTACGGGTTTCTATTATTATTCATCGTAATATAAAATGGTATATTTTTTATCAGAGTTTAGATTAAAATTTTAATCCAATTTTTAGATTCAGTTCATAACTTACGAGCGCCTCCGCGACTGCTACTTGTACCACCTGATCTTCCTCCTCTCCTGCGTCTGCCGCCACCGAAGATTCTAATCCTCTTAGTTTGGGCTTTCTCTCTCTTCCTTATCATTTTACCATTCTCAGCTTTCGCCTTCTGTAGAAGCATGTCTCTTTCCTTAGCTTTCGTCTTCAGCAGGAGAATGTCTCCTTCCTTCTTCAAGAGCATTTCCCCTTCCATAGCTTTCGCCTTCTTTAGCATCATGTCCCCTTCTGAAGCAGCTTCATTCTTGCTCCATTTAGATGGAGTAACTCCCACAATAACGGTCAATACGACCAATGCCAATAAAAACCTCGACATCATATTCTTGTTATCTCCTGAGCAGACTACCTCAATATGGCAGAAAATTTCGTATTAAATACCCCATATTATCTACCTACACCCTGCAATTATCGTGAAGATTTCCTCTTGCTAATTAGTCTAAAATAATAACACATTAATCTCTTACATATTCAATGAACTACCAAATTATCTTCATCGGGTTTCCACTTGATAAGATTATATTCTAACACTACCTGAAGGTTCTAATGAGGTAAACATTATTCAATGAATTGATAGAACTAATTAAAGGAGGTTTTTATACAGTTTTGTGGATTTTTTGATTCTATATAGTCATATTTAAGAATAAGTTAGACTTAATTATCAAGTAAATTGACCAATAATCGAATCTGTGTAAGGCCTAATATATTTCTTTATTGACGAATATAAAATACTATACATATATAGTTACGTAACATTTTAACAGACTTTTATAATCTAGTCATATTAGAGAATTTGTTAATTAATTATTCGTCTTTTTGAGTTGTATAAATTGTGAACTTATGGAAACCATAATTAGTGAATAAATATAAAAATTAGCCCAATGAAATAATAGGCACCTATATTGACATATGTGAGAGGCTCCATTTTAAATTAAAATTTTAGGAACAAAAGTGAAATACGGTACCTAATATCCTTCAGACCTACTTATTACCAGCCAGTCCTGGGCTGCTAACTTGACGTATAAAATGTCAGGTATGTCGCACGAGTGTTTTTACGGTGTTTTCTCGTCCATTTTCAGCGCCAGTTCTTGGTTGTAAACACTACTTTAGAAAAGCCAGAGTATGTCACACGAGCGGTTTTACGGCGTTTTCTCGACACTTTCAACGACGCCAGTCCTTGATTGCTAAAGCGACGTCAGCAACACCAGGGTATGTCACACGAGCGATTTTGCGGCGTTTTCTCGGCACTTTCAACGACAGTCCATGGTTGCTAACGTGACATCAGAAACGCCAGGGTGTATCAAACGATCGCTTTTACGGCGTTTTCCTGGAATTTTGAACGCCAGTCCTTGGGTGCTAGCGCGACGTCAGATACGTCGGGGTATATCACACGAGCGCTTTTACGGCACTTTCAAAATAATGAAATGCATGGCATATAGCGTCAACACGGGCATTGCCCCGCACTTAGTGAACAAGTCCAATTATCTCTAAAACTGTTACAGATAGAGAAGATCTGTAAGATGGAAAAGAAAAAGATAGTCACTTATTTTATTCATGCAAAACGGCTTAGCCTTATGACCAATGGATTAATAGTTATTCAACTTTTTCTAAAAAAATTGCTACTCTAGTAAACCGGGCAATAATCCCGCACCATTCAGGGCATTATCCCGCACTGCTGGGTACCTAATGCCCTGCAGCCCTATTAAATTGGAAACTAAATAATTGATCAATCCAAATTTAGATAACACCATCGTAAAGAGCAGCTTCTAAACTCTTAGAAACAATGTTAAAAAGACGGTAATACAACACTTGGAAATAGCGTTATGTGTTTGAACAAGTAACACCTATGAAAGTTAAGAGGCTCAATATTGAGCCACCTGAAAATATAATATTGAGCCACCTGAAAATATAATATTGAGCTACCTCAAAATATAAATCGAGCAAAATTTACTATTACGAAAAAGTTATAAGTTAAAATATACTTTATATGTTGCACAAACATCAGAAAAAAGTTTTCTGTGAAGTCAGATTCACGTTACAGACAAGAGCTTATTTTATATTACGTTTTCTGTTGGTGCATAAATACTCCTGCATAATAAAAGTTCAGGAAGGCATCTTTTCGCTCTTTCAACATTTCTTTCTTTTCACACTACACTGTCTACACACTGTATGTATACACGCTACACAATTATCTATGGTTATTATATCTTATCATGCTGAAAATTCAACATTTTATAGTAGGTACTGTAAAAGTGCGGGATAATGCCCTGCATATTTTTTTCATGCCGGGCAAAACCCCGCACTACTTTGTTGCCATATAGTCAATTTTTGGCTGACCTGAAACGAAAAAGTAGATAGTATATTAAAGTACGATAATTAACTAACTATAATATGTCACAAACGTGATCAAATTTGATTGAGAATTGTGGATTCTGCAGCAAATCTTGCAAAATTATTTGATTTTACGAATGCAAATGTTTGGTGCATAATTTTATAGTGTCTTATTTAAAAAATATTTTAAATTACTTACCGAAACCTAGCATGGATAATATTATTTGTCATGAGGGTTGAAAATCTGCTCTTTCCAATGCCGTAAACAGAAATTTAAATTTCCAAACGGTTTTGGAGATAAGAGGGGTGCGGAGTAATGCCCGCACATTCCAGGTTCGGGGGAATTACCCGCGTTGAAGCTAATATAACCCAATAAAGTTCCAAATCAACCCCTTTTACAAAAACCCCAAAGTATCAGGACCTTTTTGTGCAATATAGTATCCGATTTAATACTCTTTTCAGAGTATCGAAATTCTTCAAAGTCAAGCAGCAATGAAAGAATCTTGTAACTGTTGAAGATAATTAAAGTCAATAATAGGTATATTATGAAAGAACAGTTCGCTTGGAGCAGGATACAGTAACATAAGGTATGGTAATCAGCTGATGGAATCTATAGTTTGACGTGACCACCGGGTGACTGGAAATGGCTTCTCTGACCACACTTTGAAACATGGGAAAACCTACTTAAACTTAGTCACTTCTAAATTTAATTTTATCTTATCAATTACTAACTAGGCATTGGTTAAATTGTATTTCCATTATTTTTTTCTATATTTGTTATTCATAGGAACTACAATTTAGCAGTTAACTAGCACTAGTTTAGGCTCCTAGGTAGCACATTTTCAAGACCCTATTTTTTATAGATAAGTTAAAGAAATGAACAATAAAAACACACCTGAATTATATCTATATATTCAACTTTAATGTTCAATCGCCATTTTTCTTTTTTCTTTTGCACGAAACCCTTATAAAATGACTTCAAACTTCTCGATATTAACATGCAAATACGAGGAATTATGAGCCGCTCGGTCACAAACAAGGAATGTGTTGTTGTGGTGACGTCATATTTTTATGTCGTCTACTAGGTACTATACCCCGACCCGTTTATGTTCCTGTACCCTGGTCACAAACAAGGAAATGTGTTGTTGTAGTGACGTCATATTTTTGTGTCGTCTACTAGGTACTATACCTGTTTATGTTCCTGTACCCTGGCTTGGAGCATCAACTTTCTTTTACCTTCCAATTCAGGCAATGACTACTTATTAAGAAAGAAATAACTCAAATTATTGCTGTTACAAGTAGTAGTAATCTAAGTATTCTCATCATTGCTTTATAACATCCACTCTAAAGCAAATTAATGAACACAGTGTCAGCTTGTCAAGTCTTACTTTCTTAATAGTAGCCTTCTTATTAGGTCTTAACAGCCTTATCTAAGTATGCTTATTTCTCATGAAAATTAAAAATATATAAACTACCTTATTACTTCTACATCCTTCTTTTTAATTTGCTGTTTTTATCATGCAGTCAAAAGTAATTCTGCTAATTGATGTTAAACTAAAAAATAAGTATGTATATCTATGTCTTAATATAAGATAAAACAAAATAAGTAGAATGCATGAGTGAATGTTTATTTAAAATAAAATCTTATCGACAAATGAATGTTGACAATCGGTTCAATTTAATTTGCAGCCTATCCACAAAATAGCTATAGCCTTTGCTGATTTGTTTTTTTGTTTCGACAAACATTCATACGTATTGCAATTGCATCTATATTAAATAATAGGCTAGAAGTAGCTACCTAGGTAAGCATTCTATTTATATTATATATATTGGCTAAATACCTAGGCAAACATTTATATTATATAATAGACAAAGCACCTAGGAAAAAATTTAAATTATATAATAGGCTTTTGGTACCGTACCTATAGGTACGTAAATATTTTATCGGCTAGGTACCTAACTAGGAAGGTAATCATTTATATTATAAATTGATATGGTTAAGACTACCTACTAATCATTTCTTCAATCCATGAATGTTTCTAAAATATTAAAATTATTAGGTAGGGTAAGAATCGCATCACCGACAAAATAACACGCACCTTCTCCTAATTTACAATTTATTTGAAAACACGTACTCTCACTACAAGTCTACAATAATAGATGTACTCGCGTGTTACCATTGATTTTTACTTTATTTATTTCCTAACAAGAAGTCGCTGTCCCTACAAACAACGGTCTGTCGATTCGATGGAACAATCCATCGATTCGATATCCCAGCAATCGAAAAGAAATCGAATCGATATACGTTGTTTATAGGGATATAGCTTTATTGTTTTTTGAAATAAACATAATTTTTTGAGATCATGTATTTTTTGAAGTATATCTATTTATCGATCAAGGTTCATTTATAAGTTCGATATAGTGACCAGGTATCGTCTACTGACCAGTGCCGTTTACAGTGACGTCACTTCAACTAGAGCCACTGAGCCAATCAGAGGCTTCGTTTCTCCAGTTCTGTATGAGTCCATTATTTTGAATGCGTATTACAACCGAAATGGTGTTAGTTTGTATTTGTTGCAAACAAGATTAGTTTATTATTGCTTAGCAGCTGGGCTATAGAAATTAATAGAATATAGATATCATGTACATAATTTGGTAGGAAGATATGGCTTCCAGCAAAGATAATGAGCTGAGGTAGAATGCACGTTCAAACTGTTTTCGAGAGAGCGTTTATAGTGACGTCAGCGATCAATGGACGGGATTGGTTGAATTGTTACGACTGTGTACACGTTCGATCTGAGCTTCTTCTTATTCAATGTTCTGTGGTTCTGATTATAAAAATCTTTAAAATCATATTGTAATGAATTAATTCATGCTATTTATTTTTATAGCAATTTTTTTTTCTTTTCTGTTCATAATATTTAACCTATGGCAATTCGAATCATTGAGACTTTAATTCAGAACTTAACTTTTTAAGCATCTGTACCTAACTAGACCAGATGGGTGATACAGTTATCAGGTGAAGCCAGCAATACGTTACAGGTGAATATAATTCATTTATATGGTTAGATTGTTTATTTGAATGGGTTTTTCCCATTTGACGACCCCCACCAGATTTAATTTAAAATTTAAGACGACCCCCCGAAATACATATATGGGATATATTTCCAGTTTCCGTGATATTTTCAATTTATTACTTCAATGCTGATATGTGTAATGGGGGGCGTGCCGCCCCCCATACCCCCCTGCCAGGTCATTAGACAATCATGAAGTGTGCAGTACAACAAACCAGTGGATACACCAAACTACATTACGGCTATATTTGACTAAAATTGGCCAAAAAGCGTGAAAACACGAGTTTTTTTCAAAGTTCCCAATCCTTCAGTAATACATAGGAAACAAATAACTTTAAAACCTCATATCTAAAAAAATATTAGTTTCTACAAATACCGTTTTTGATTTCCGGATTCTATGAACAAAAATGCATATAAAAAAAGTAATTTGAATTAAATCTGGTGGGGGTCGTCAAATGGGAAAGAACCATTTGAATTTATGATGCTTAATTAGTTTGCCCTGAAAATATATTAAGTTGTTCATTTCTTTAACTTATCCATAAAAAATAGGGTCTTGAAAATATGCTACCTAGGAGCCTAAACTAGTTCTAGTTAACTGCTAAATTGTAATTCCTATGAATAACCAATAAGGATAAAAAATAGAAATACAATTTAATCAATGCCTAGTTAGTAATTGATAAGAAAAAATTAAATTTGGAAGTGACTAAGTGAAGGTTTTCCCATGTTTCAAAGTATGGTCAGAGTCGCCATTTCCAGTCACCCGGTGGTCACGTCAAACTAGATTCGATCAGCTGATTACCATACCCTATGTTACTGTATCCTGATACTACCTAATTACTTCTTCATCTTTCTTTACTTTTTGTTTTCCTGTTTTCTCATGTAATCGAATATTAATTCTGCTAATTGCCGTTAAACTAAAAAATAAGTAAGTATATCTATGACTTACTAAAGATCAAACAAACCAGTAAGATATGTTGCATTTATTTTATTTTTATATGAGTAAATTTATCATTTTCAAATTATAAGATAGAGAACAACAAACTCCCTATAGCTAAATGGAATCTAATGTTATTATCTTGGCGTCCTCACCACTTATTGATTCATTACGTTTATTTCGCTAGGCATCAAGTATTTTTTCGTTCAACAAATGTTCATTGTCTGAGTAAATAGATATTTACTATTGTTATTTATATATGTAATAGATAATAATATGTCTTGAATAAATATTATTTAGTGGCCATATGATTAATTTAGATGAATTTCAATTTTCAGGCCTCTTTGTTACTGATTCTTTGTAAACTACCTATCTACTGAGTTCCTCGCAGTTCCTATCCCCAAAACCATTAATATAGATAAGGACGAATAATCTAAACACCCAAAATACAAATCAAAAAGCTATATACATAAATATATATAATATATATTCGCATAAAATCTTATCAACAAATGAAGGTTGACAATCGGTTCAATTTAATTTGCAGCCTATATATTCACAAGATATAGTCTTTGCTAATTTGTTTTTCATTTTAACAAACATTTATGCGTACACTAATTTTATTACAATACTCTTTGGTTTCGAAATATATTATTACGGTGATTTAAATCAAAGTATTTCATATGGACTCATAAAAATAATCATCTATTTATCAGTCATAGTTGATAATCGGATTGTCTAGTCAAATGTAACCAAAATTTTTACTTGTATACTTTATTAACATTGATAAAGTTAATTGATTACTTTTTAATTAAGTTTTCTGTTTTAAGTAGGTACTTTAATTACGTGACCACTTAAAGAAGCAAGTAAAAGTATCATCTGAGCCAAGTGATTAAGTTCGAGTCCCCATCTCAAAATTTAAAGGAAATTTTAACGCAAATGGTTTAATTATTTTGAAATCCAAATTAACATCACTCATAATTGCTGACAGATTTCAAGGATAATAAAAGTAGATAATTTATCCGAAGAAGAGATAATTTATTTAATTCTTTTGATAATGTATCTAAAGAAAATAATAATATATTATTCAAATAAATATGTAATTCTTTACCAGTTCAATTTATAAAAAAAATACAAAGAAAACGCATTTGCCGAAAACTGACGCACATTAAAATATGTTTTAAAGACCATAAAAAGAAAAATTAGAAAATACAGGAAATCCATTCAATGATTGTTCTTTTTAAAAGACAGAATAAATTATGTCTATATCATTTAATTTACTAATATCCTATTTTCAATATACTAAGGTTAGTGAAGATTTTAGTGCTCCAATAGCATGACTTTTTAGTTTTCAAAGTTTCAGCAGCAGAATCCGCTGTTCCTGCTACAGCTATTGCGGTCGTAAGAATTCAAATTCTCACACCGACAGGACATCTCTGCAAAAAAATAGTACCATTATAACCTTGTAACAATCGGTTAGACGCAAAGAATTAAATGGTAAATGGTAAAATCAAATATTATATCAATCAGTTGTACGTAATTATTCAAGTTTTACATATATGGTAAGACTGATGTTGAATTTGAAATATTTCGTACAGTATATTAGAGTTAAAATGACGAGTTTCTAAGATTTCTCATCAAACTAATGACGAATGGCAGCTAAATTATGCATCGTACTATAAAATCGATTATTTTGCTTATCGGTACTTAGATTATAGTTTCAATCAATTTTAGAATTTAGTTCTTACCTTACCAGCGCCTACCACCGCGTGATCTGCCTCCTCTCCTGCTGCCAGAACCTCGTGATCCGCCTCCTCTCCTGCTGCCAGAACCTCGTGATCGGCCTCTGTTCGTGTTGCCAAAATCGGGTGATCTGCCTCCTCTGCTGGTGCTAATACCACCTGATCTGTCTCCTCTCCTCTTAGTCTGGGTTTTCTCTCTCTTCCGTATCTTTTTATCATTTTCAGCTTTCATTTTCTGCAAGAGCATGTCTCCTTCCTTAGCTTTCACCTTTTGCAAGAGCATGTCTCCTTCCTTAGCTTTCACCTTTTGCAAGAGCATGTCTCCTTCCATAGCTTTCGTCTTCTTTAGCATCATGTCCCCTTCTGAAGCAGCTTCATTCTTCCTCCATGTAAATGGAGTAACTCCCACAATAACGGTCAATACGACCAACACCAATAGAAACCTCGACATCATCCTGTCCTACTCCTGCTAGATCCTGAGCTGACTACCTCCACATGGCGGAATATTTCGTATTAAATATACCATGTTATCTAACTAAGCCCTGCAAGTATCCTGAGGATATCCTCTAGCTAATTAGTCTAAAATAAAAGCATATGGAAAGCACATTATTTTCTTTACATAATCTGCGAGCTACCGAATTATCTCCATCAGGTTTCCCACTTGATAAGATGCTATTCTAATCTATCTGAAAACTCTAATGAGGTAACCATAACACAGCGAATTGATTTATCTAATTAAGGAAGGTTTTATGCAGTTTTGTGGATGTTTTGATTTAGTATAGTCATTTTTAAGTATGAGTTAGATTTAATTATTAAGCGAATTGACCGAGAATTAAAATTGTGCAAGACCTAATTTATTTTCTTTATTGACGTATACATATATAGTTACAAAACATTTTTAGGCCCGTTTACATGCTACGATAAATTGGAGCGATTTATCGAAATGAAGAGATTGTTACAATTTACCATTAAGGCCTGTTTACACGCTACGATAAATTGGAGCGATTTATTGAACACAGAGATTGTAACAATTTATCGGATGATTGAGACAGTGTTGACACACAACGATTTTTACTCTAATGTTTTTAGTCTCTACAAGCCGTCATGGTAGAAACATTATGTTGGTCTGCATTTGGAATGTGTTTAGCATTATATATTGAGCTAGATTGTAACGATTTCTTGGAATCTTCTTTACACGTTCAAATTTGTCGTTACGATTCGTATAAATTTGAGTCTGCTGGCACAAACAATTCAATTCCAACTCCAATGAATCACTATTATATCCTGTTAACCTGTAATGATAAATTGTAACAACCTCTTCATTACGGAGGATTCATTAAGGAGATTGTAGCGATTTATTGGGGTTGGAATTGGATTGTGTGCATGATTGGTGCCAGAAGGCTCAAATTTATTCGAATCGTAACGGAATCGTTACAATCTAACTCAATATATAATGCTAAACACATTCCAAATGCAGACCACCATAATGTTTCTTCCATGACGGCTAGTAAAAACTAAAAACATTAGATTAAAAATCGTTGTGTGTCAACACCGTCTCAATCATCCGATAAATTATTACAATATCTGTGCTTAATAAATCGCTACAATTTATCGTAGAGTCTAAACAGGCCTAAACAAGCTTCTACCATCTATAGTTATATCAGAGAATTTGTTAATTAATTAATTATCAATAAATATAAAAAGTTGCCCAATGAAATAATAGGTATATTGAAATTTCAAGAGGTTTTATTTAGAAAAATAGATTTAATTATATATTGCAATTTTAGGAACAAAAGTAAATACGCTTAAATCCTACTTATTCAAAGTAATTCAAATACTAATTTGATTTACTTTGAATTAGTTACTAATTTTCAAATAATAAATAATCATAAACAATGACAGTTATCATTGTATGTAGGAGAATAGTAGGTACCATTTTACAAAACTATTCCTTTAGGAGGTAAATTTCTAATCAATTTGTTTAATTTAAGGAAAGCACGATTACAAATCTTTGGTGACAAGTTATTGAATTTTTCTATAAAAAAGTTCATCTGTATTATTTTATAAAATATTATAGTGTTAAATGAAAAGAACATTTCTCTTTTCAATAATTCTGTGTTTATAAACCTTCGCATTCGCTTATTTTTTTACTTTATTGCTTACCTAGCAGGCTGTTCTACCTGAAATACTACTTCACCTTTTTCGCAGATGCGATCATCACTAACTTAGAGCAGTGCTAGGACAATTATTCGTTGCCGAAAAAACTCGTCGCGGACAATTCGTCGCCTGGACGGACAATTCGTTGCCGATTGAAAATAAAAGAGATATAATTTATTTCATAATTATAACTTATTGAAAATTACAAATAAAGCTAGTAAATATAGAATTATATTTTTTATTATAATATAATTATTACTGAGCTAGTATGCATGATTGCTTTTCTAAATGTTTTAAATTTAAATTTGAACAATAAGACAATAATTCAAATGTTCATGTATGACAGGATAGAAAAACAAACTAACATTGCTATATTATAGCAAATAAAAAGTTAAAAATAAAGTATAATATAACTGAAACATAAAAAAAACTGAAACACAATGTTAACCGTTCTCTTTGTTAGCAGAACTAAATAATTAATTCATTATTGCCATGTCAATTTTAAAACAAAGAAATAGTAACAAATCATGTGGAAGATTTGCAAATTCTATATAGGCAACAATATTACAGATTTGAGATTGAAAATTAAAGAAATTTAGTCATAATTTTATATTGTGAGCAACAGCCTTTAAAATATATATTTTATTATTTGCATCGTAATTGCTGATCACTTTCAAGATATGTTTATTCTTATTCCTGTATTTCCATTTTTATTGGATTTCAGCTCATTTTTCTCTATATATAAAAATGATGCATTAATTAAAACCCACCTATTTGGATGAATTATACTTAATAACGAACCATTCAATGACGAGTGGAATGATAGTACTATCCTTTTCATTAAAAACATCATTATAATAAAATTATATATATATATATTTATTAATTTTTTGTAATTATCTATATACTATAAGGTAGAAGTGCATTATACCAACCACATATTTTGTTGACAAAAAATTATGTCCCTTTAAATGAATGCCCTTTCAGTTTTCACCAATTATAAATTTATAATTATATTTCAAATTTTATCTCTCTTATTTTCAATCATCGACGAATTGTCCCAACACCACACGAGAGTATTTTTCTTGCGTCCAGAATTTTCCGTTTTTAACTCTTTTTACGTGCGTCCAATAGGGTATCCGGAAAGAATCCCCCGGAGGAAAAAATCCCCTGCGGAAAAAATCCCCTCAGAAAACATTTTTGTGCCCTATTTTTCTACTGATAGTTTATACATGCCTAATAAGAAACATCAAATTATGAGATGTATAGTCACTGTAGCTGTAGCTGTAGACACGTAGGAGTGTAGAAGATAAAGAAGAGGTAATATTTAAATAAGTTAAATTTTGGATATAATATTATACGAAATCGTTTGTTTATGTTCAATAATTGTTTTTGTGATAATCAGTTTATTGCTGCATCATTTATTCAAGTGGTAATATATAGGCTACATATTAACTGAATGGCATCGTTTGAACATTTCTGTGCCTTATTTGTCTATTGATAGTTATACTGTATACCGCTTGTTTTAATCATTTACCATCACTCTATAGTTCAATAGTTAACTACTTTCTTTCTACTTTGTTTATATAATATACTTAATAATATATATAATACATATATCATGTTACATGTATGCATGGGTAATTAAATGTCACAATCCCAAAAGGTATAGTTGACTGTAATTTAATTTTAAATTGCCAAATCTTCTACGTCAAAGTCTTTTATAATAAAACAAGCATTTCAGGAATTTTGCTAAGAGCAACTTAGTGGTGGTAACACTCCTCTGAAGAATTGCAAATATCAAGATTTATCTATTAGACTGCGCAATGTTGTAGAAAAATATGACGAATATAGTTCATATATAAGCTATATATTAAGGCCATAACAACAATTTAAACTTTCAGTTTTGTACAGCCTATTTACAATTTTCAGATTTTGTATCGTTAGTTTGCTACAGCCTAGAAATTTTATATTTGTTTATTCAAATTGATGTAATTTGATACTACAAGTACAAGCCTTTCTTTCTGATATTGTCTTTTTCTTCTTTTTGTAGGTATTTTGGGAAAAAATGGATGGAAATATTTATTATATATTCTATTTTTGACTTGAGAATTTTCTTTATTTTTCGGGGGATTTTTTCCTAGACCTGTCCAAAAGACGCATATGCGCCCGAATACCAGAGAGTTAATGATATTTTAGGGTCATGAGTTAAATGACGCACGTCAAAAGAAGATCGTGCGACTTTTCAAATTTTTCCCTCTTCGCACCTGTTCCTTCTAGCTGCTGTACTCCGAGTTACCCTCTATAGTCAGGTATCGAAAAAAGAAGAGATTTTGCAGCAGTAATGGATATGAGGTCTTCATTGTGGGGATCTGCTTGGAGTATAAATTTTCTTCTCCCTTTAAATTCAGGCAATGAATGGTTCTCATTAAGAAATAACTCTAATTATTGCCGTTACTAGAAGCAGTAATCTATATAGGTACCCTCGCCATTGCTTTATATTATTATATCATCCATTCTAGAGCAAATTAATGAACACAGTGAGTAATCTTAAGAGAATTTCTTTCTTAAACAGTTATCTTCTTATCAGGTCTTATCTATGTATGCTTATTTATTTTGACAATTAAAAATATACTACGTAATTGTTTTTTTCCCATTTTGTTGTTTTTAATTGCAGTTAAACTAAAGAAATATGTAAGGGTATCTATGTCATTAATATCAGATAGAATAAAACCAGTAAGATGATTGCATGAATGTTTATTCAAAATAATATTTAACAACAAATGAAAGTTGACAATCGGTTCAATTTAATTTGCGGCCTATCCACAAGATATAGCATTTGCTAATTTGGATTTTAGTTCAACAAACATTTATAATTTATTTTGAAACATAATTATCTTTCTTTATGTCTGAACATGTTTGATCGTGTCTGAATTTGTTAGGACGTGTCTGAACATGTTTGAATGATTTATAATAGTGCAAATTAATCTTTACCATGCGTTAGTGCTTGGTAGATCATTAATAGGATATTATCGTAATTTACACCTATTCAATTTACCTACCTTTAGAACAATCGAAAACGTCAATCAATGGATATTTTATAACAAAGGAAAATTAGCTAAATGATGTGAATAGGCCATGAAAAGAAATCAGAGATTCAATCTCATTTTAGGCAGCAGCGACCTAAGATATTTTCAAAGATGAAACTCAGCAAACTTCCACCCATTCCAAATCCCATCAACATGAAAGCTCCCTGTAACTGATCCAAAGACAGAGCCGTGATTTCAACCTGCAGGTAAAGTAAAATTACGAATTATATTTCTTAATTTTTAGGTGTCAGTTTCAGTTTATTGATCAGAAGTTCAAATTAAAGAACTTATGTTATATAACAGCTCACGATTTGTTGCCTGTCTTCTTCAGTAGTGCCATAGTGGTCGTAGAACAGCTTCTCAACTATTCCAGCTTCCATTAGTCTTGTTAGTACGTCAGACAATCTTCCAGTGTAAGGTGTGAATTTTGGTAGAAACCAACTCATGTGACTCGAGTAAATCTAAGAAAAAGAAAATTTCAATTATATTTTTGAAATTGAAAATATATCATTTCGTTGTTGAGATGTACCTGTTCTTTAAGAAGGTAGGTTTTTTCCTTAAGTCCATACTCTATTTGCAATCCTGCTAGGTAGGAGTGAGTCTCGATCAGAACATGTGTCTTGTTGACAACCATTTCCATCCCTGCGTCGAAGTGATTACCATAAGGAAACAACTCGAGTTTCTTGCCAATTTCGCTAAGAACGCTGTCCTTTGAATTTCTCAGAGCAATTGGTACGAAATTGCCATAATCTTGCATCACTGTTCTACAATGTCAAGGGAAACGATGATTTAATGGAGGAAGAAACTATATTATTTGAAAAATAGGTAAGTTGCTTGATCATTATTATAAATTTGAATTAGATTAGGTAGTGTTAGGTACTAGTGTTACAGCTTCCGAATAAACATTTACTTGTTATTTCATAATAATGGTTCATTTTCATTTTCGTCACTTGTTTAAAGATATTGTTTTTACAAAGGAAATGTTTAAATAAAAGACAGAAATAGTTAAATACACATTTAGTACTCACTTTTTTGGTGATTTAGCAACATCTTCTGCTGTTTCTAGTCGAACTGGATAGATAGGGATGGTTAAGAAGGCAATTAGATTACCAGTGTATCCTGTAGTGATGATGATACAAGATAACCACCAAACAATGAACCAAACCCTCTTCCACTGGGTATCGCTCACTGAAGACTTTGATAGGATGGACTTCGAGACCAGAGATCCAAATACCTGACGAAGTAAAAAAAGTAAATAGCCATAAAAAATTTCTGATTTCCTTAATTTCAATCAATCATGCTGATAAATTCACCAAAAGAGATGCTTCCCCAATAGGGAATGTTTGAGTCCTTGATAAAGTACTGAGAGTTATGAGAGAAGCTGCAGCACCAGCCGTGATCACTAGAATCGAGAGCCACAACTCCCATGTGAAAGGTAGTAATAAACTATTCCACTTAGGTAGAGGATCTGGTAAACTTGCAATAAATGAGAAACCTTCAGCTTTGTACGGGTAGGTAGAGTCAAATGTGTCCCAACGTTCATGATTGAGGACAAATACGTTGATGACCAAATCTTGTCCACGGTAAGCAATATCAGCGAGCATACCATTCCATTTACCATCGTCATAGCTTCCCCATTTACAATCGACCGGTTGCATTTGGTAATCGTAAGTGTAATTCAATACTGCACTTGTAATATCTAGCAGATCAAAACTCGTTCCAGCACATTTATCGTCATCAACAGGGTACAAGAATGGATAATCATCACAAAACGTTGCGATCTTCAATGTACTTCCTCCTAGATCTTTAAATCTATCAGCAAACATTGAAGTTTTAGTTTTAAAATTGGCAGGTTCCCAAGAATACAATCGTTTGATTTTATTATCAGGATACGGATAGGATGTTGACACAAAAAAGCTTTCAGGATTATCTTTTCTGGGTGATATCGTGATGGCGTACTCTATTTTCTTGCAGAGTGTTAGATCAAAGATGTCTCTCCTGGACACTGCTGCATTCACTATTAGAATAACAATGTACTGAGGATACCAAAGTGGGTCCCCAATGATATTCTGGAAATTGGTTTCATTCGAATCCACAATCCATATCAAAGTGAACCGGGCACCTTGCATCGTTTGAAGATCGTACGAAGAGAGATTCATAGTCTTGGCATCAGATATCATGATTTTGGTATTAGATTTCTCTAAAAGATTCCATTTTATTAGTTGATCTTTAGTGTCATCAACAATAAGAATCGAATCATCTTCTTTTAGCGGAACAGAAATGAGGTCTTGTAAGACATCTTCTGTATTTGTGGCGGAAATAGAACCATATTTTTGCCATGAAAGAACAAGTAGGAAGAGGAAAGGTAGAATTTCCCTAGCCATGATGATATGGCATCGTGTACATCGATCTCAGACGGTATAATGTGTTATGCTGGACTTCGTTCTGATGTATTTATATATACTGTCACTTGTGTGTCAAAATATATCAATAATTCATGAATGTGCCACTTATTTCGGAACATAATTATAGTAATTTAATATTAATGGTGATCTGTTTTTAATAAATGAAGAATTCACAGAAATTCAGGTGTCTATAGTTCTTGTTATTCAAGGTGGTTCAATTATGTCAAATGTCATGACATAATATCAATTATATATCATCATAAGGCTACTTTACTTACTTGAAAATATTATTCGTCGTTTCAATATGAATATTCTTTTGACATTTGAAAATTCCCAAAATACTTATCCTCAAATATTAATAGAAAAATTATTCACTTTGATAATAATAAAGAAAATTTATAATGAACTTCAAAATACATGGAGATCGATTTGAACAAAAAATCTATTTGTCTTAGAAATTTTCCCAACATGTTGTAAATTTGGGAATTTCCCAGTTCGACAATCGCAACGTTTTGTATGTTATTTTTCGTTTTCTTTTTCGATTAAAATAAAATTTATAATTAATCAGATATATTCAATTAATGACTAACCTATATATAATAAAATAATTTTTTATTTCTTTTATTTATAAAATTTTAAATTAGTCTCTTGTTTTACTTTAATATTAATTAATTATTATGATGCAAGCCCTTATTCGATTTCATCATTTAATGTAGTTTTGTATCCGCTAGTTTATTGTACTGCACACCTCATGATTATGTAAGACCTGGCAAGAGGGTTCTGGGGGTTAAATAAATTAAAAAGTAAATTAGAAATAAAATGCAAAAGTGTCGGACTAATGGGGTGTCGGACTAATGGGGCGTCGGACTAATGGGGCGATGGACTAATGGGGCATGCAACCAATGAGGCTCCGGACCTAATCGGGCGTCGGACCAATGAGGCTCCGGACCTAATCGGGCGTCGGACCAATGAGGCTCTGGACCTAATCGGGCGTCGGACCAATGAGGCTCCGGACCTAATCGGGCGTCAGACCAATGAATAGTAACTCCAGAATAGTCCAACACTGAAAACTATTATAGAAGAAAGGTTTTGTTTGTCGTTACTTATATGAAGTCCAGCATTTAAAGAGTCGATACTCTGAATTGTTAATGCCATTCATCACGGTAAGAATTATTAAGAGTATTGAAATCAATGGATTGCATTACAAAGAACTGCAAATCATCTCTTCACTCTCCTTTATAAAGAATGGCTACTTAATTTATTGATAGAATAATTTAATGCTGCCTTAAGGCACTCTAGAATAATTGAAAGCTAACACATGCATTAACTGCAGTCTTTGTTTCTTTAATTTCAACTCCTACGTAGCAAATTTTTTTAACAATATAAATCTATTAAATATTTTAATTAGCACTCAAACAATTTTTAACGTATCCAAACATGTTCCGGTGTTTCCAAACATGTTCTGGTGTTTCCAAACATGTTCTGGTATTTCCAAACATGTTCTGGTATTTCCAAACATGTTCTGGTCTTTCCGAACATGTTCTAGTATTTCCAAACATGTTCTGGTCTTTCCAAACATGTTCTGGTCTTTCCAAACATGTTCTGGTCTTTCCAAACATGTTCTGGTCTTTCCAAACATGTTCTGCATGGTCTTTCAAAATATGTCCTAGTTTTTATATATCATGTTCTTGAAAGTTCAAATAATAAATGAAAAATGTTTATATATAAACTAATTTAATCTATCGAGTTTACCTATGAAATATACAATTACAAATCACGTTGTTATTAATAATCAATTAATGATAACCTTCAAATTTTTAAATATTTGTTATACAGTTATAGGGTCATTTTAGTGGTAAATTTAGTAATATTTGGTCATTTATTTTAGTAATCCGACAAATCTTGTTCGTTTTAGTAATATTGTGCATAAATAGCGAGTAAGTAAGTAAGTTTAACAAATAAATAACGAGTAAGTTAAGCCTATAAGTAACGAGTGAGTTAAGCCTATAAGTAACGAGTGAGTTAAGCCTATAAGTAACGAGAGAGTTAAGCCTATAAGTAACGAGTGAGTTAAGCCTATAAGTAACGAGTGAGTTAAGCCTATAAGTAACGAGAGAGTTAAGCCTATAAGTAACGAGTGAGTTAAGCCTATAAGTAACGAGTGAGTTAAGCCTATAAGTAACGAGTGAGTTAAGCCTATAAGTAACGAGTGAGTTAAGCCTATAAGTAACGAGTGAGTTAAGCCTATAAGTAACGAGTGAGTTAAGCCTATAAGTAACGAGTGAGTTTAGCCTATAAGTAACGAGTGAGTTAAGCCTATAAGTAACGAGTGAGTTAAGCCTATAAGTAACGAGTGAGTTTAGCCTATAAGTAACGAGTGAGTTAAATTAGTTTATCCAATAAACTGAAATGTTTCAATCCGATTGAACTAATTTAAGGTTGAGTAAGAACTTATATTTGACGATTCATCTTTAACTTGATGATGTTCTGACATTCATTCAATAGATATTGGTGTAACAACATTGACAATATTATAATAACTTTGGAAAATAGATTAAGTACACTCGGAAGAGCGCATACCTTCGCCGCCACCTAATTTAACTCTATAGACTAGCCTAGTCAAGTGTTATTGGGCTTTGAGTAGTGTTGTTACCTTATTTACGGTAACTTTCAGTGATCCCTTCAGTTCAATTTTATTATTCGTGATTCCTGCTGTTCAACTTTATTATTAGTTATTGCGATAGTATGTTTACTAAAAATCTGCTTAAAATTTTTACTTTATTAGAACTTACTAAACAAAACAAACGTGATGATATAGCTTATCTTCATTCTACTCCAATCGCCAAAGCTTCTGATATGGGTTACTATTCAGTAGTCCGACACTTTTGTAGTTTATTATTGATTTAACATAAAATATATGAATATCGGGAGGCGTGCCGCCCCCCGAACCCCCCTGCCAGGTCATTAAATAATCATGAACTGTGCAGTACAGCAAACTAGCGAATTCAACAAACTACATTGAATGATGAAATCAAATGAGGGATTGCATCATACTAATTAATATTAGAAATAAAGTAAAATAAAGGAGTAATATAAAATTAAAAAATGGAAGAAATGAAAAATTTGAAAAATTATTTTATTTTTAGATTAGTTATTAATTGAGTATACCTATTTAGTCATATTTTCTATTTTAATCAAAAAATAAAACGTGAAATAACACAGAAAGATGTAACTGTCGGACTATTGGGGCGTCGGACTAATGGGGCGTCGGACAACTGACACGTCCCTCTGATATGTCTGGTTTATCTGAGGAAGGTAAACAGATCCTCGCTTTTATTTCCGATAAGCTTGATTCACTTCTCCTAAAAGTAGACGAACGTAACGAGTGCATTCTAGCACTGGAGAATGAGAATACATCTTTGAGGAGAAGTTTCCGTGATCTTGAAGCACGTTTTGACACCATTGAGAGCTCCCAGAGACGCAACAACATTGTAATAGCTGATGATAATGTGCCTACCTACAGCGGTTAATAATTAATTAAGTGACGCCGCAGGTAGTCATCGATTTGTTCAAGACAAAATTGAACTATAAACTGCCGGATGATATTTTTCTGTCTGCGTATCGACTTGGAAGTAAACCTGCTTCTCAAGCTGCGGATAAGAGGGCCATATTAAATGAATTGAAGGGTGATGATATGAAGCATGATATTCTCCAAGCATGCCGCACAACGAAGCCACCTAAAATAATTATAGGAGAGAGCCTAACTCCCATCAGCGCCAAAATAATGTATGTCCTGCGTCAGATTAGAAACCGTTGCCCCAACAAAGTCGACTACTGTGGATCTCGAAATGGGAAAGTTTTCATTTGGATGAAACCGAGAATTACTAGGGCGGGCGGAGCTCATAACCAGAGGGTTTTCATAAACACTGTGGAGCTGCTAAGGAAGATGTGTCTGGAAGAATTCGATGTTGATCCGATGGAATTTATTGATAGAGCAAATTTAAACTGACTGCTACTACCATTTTACTTCTGTGATCTGTCTGTTTTGCCACCTTTTTACCCATTCACCCTCTGGTTTTTCCCCTGCTTGCTATCTCCTGCATTATGTGTTACCAGTTCTGGTTTGTCACCTGCCTTCTATATGAACATTTCAGTAATCTGTTTCTGCAAGCTGTCTGTTATGGCTGCTTATTACTCTGACGCCTGTCTGTGGTCTCTCCTGTCCAATGTGTCTTCTGTCTGCTGTGTTTCCTGTCAACTGTCTGCTGCATCGCCGTTCTGCCGCTTCACCTGTTTGCTGGGTCCCCTATCTAATGTTTTCTATCTACTGTCTAATCTGTCAGCTGCATCGCCTGTCTGCTTATTCACCTGTCTATTGGGTCTTCTGACTGGTGTCTGCAATGTATCATACGTTCCGCCTTCTCACTTGCCTCCACTATATTACAAGTATGATTTGTTAATTGAAATATCATTTATTATCATTGTACCTACCTATTTTATTCTTCTTATTTTCATTTTTGTTAGTGTTATGAGGCTGCCAATGCTGGATAGTGTACAGTTTGTACACTACTCTCTTTTTAACATTTGTTAATATGTGTTTTAATGGAATCAACGTATTTAATTATTTATAATTATATACTCTGTTCATCTAAAATCTAAATGATACTTATATAAGAAAAGAAAATTTAAATCATTTTGAAAAACACCATCTAGTGTCAAATAACACAAGCTTTGCACGAGTCGTTGACGCCATCTTGTTGTATTCCACAAACGTTGTAGAAAAAACTTCTGTATATTTGCGAGTAATATTACTAATTTAAACTCTATAAATACTTTATTTGTTAGTTTATTGTATATACCGGGTGGGCCAAAAGTCACTTTACCATTTTAAAACTTTATTACGAACAAACTATAAAAGATAAAGCTTATTAGTAAACTGCAAATGAAAGCAGAATATTTAAAGTCTTTACATAAAAAATTCCTTTAAATTTTTCTTGATTAATTAGCACATATGAACTCTAGCTGTCCTGTGTGTTTTGCATCACTCTTCTCAACATATCTGGTGAAAAGTTGATAATTTCTTAGAAATATTCCGTTTTAGTTCATCAAGCGTGTTTGGATTATTTACGAATACCTTTTCGATTAAATATCCCCAGAGGAAAAATTCTGAAGAGTTACATCCAGTTATCGAGGTGGCCAAGAAATGTTGAAAAATTAAGCATAGGTAATTTTGTCGGCCTGGATAATGGATATACTGCTTTTAAAAGATTCCTGGTATCAACTAAATTTTATAAGGATATCATTTTAGATGCTGCTTTAATATGCGCCGGAGTGACTTGCAAGAAAATCACAATTGAGTACTACTCTTTTTCGAGAATGGTAAGTATTGTCTTCTGTAACACTAAAATTCACACGCTGATTAACTTCTTAACCCAACAAACATATGAATGTCGATTCGATGCCGTTTGCTGTCGAATTCGTAGCGCTAACGGTGGGTATCGACTTAGCAACCATTTCGACTCATAGTAGATATCGGAATGTCTGTTTCTAAATGATATCTGAATTTACACTTCGAGTAGAAACACGAAAACCGATACATGGTTTTACCAGCATTATCTTGACGTCAGCATGTCTGTTTCCAAACGATATCTGAATTTATACTTCGACCAGAAGTGCGAAAACAGATACGTAGTTTTAAAAAAATCGTTTCAAATTTGGAAATTCATTTTCTTATCTTCCTGTTTTATAATACGTATAGAAATGTAGGAATTATTTCTATTCAATTGGATTGTAGCTTTCTATATAACATACGTAGTGCTCTCTTTAAACTATTCCCAATAATTAATACACTTATAGGGGACTACAGCAGTTGTAAAGGTACGATCGAGCATTGACACGCTAGTGCGATTGTACACTGGATTAACGTAAAGTAAGCTATACTGGAACATCGGTTGTTGAACAGTGTTCCTGCAGTACCGTGAAAACGAAATTGATAACCAATCAAGTGATTTTTCGATGGCCAGTGCTTTTATTTTTATGAATCTATTCTAAACTGCTTATTGTAAATAAGCCCTGAGGGGTTCCTGAAGCTGTCTTTGGTGAATAGAAGTGAAGAGGGTGGCGTTCCTTGGGTCCCAAACTGTTGTAATTTGGATTATGTATTGTCTATTTTATGTTTACCATGCTTATAGTGTTTTTAATTCTCCATGCAGTTTTAGAGGATAGCGCTGGGGTTATGCTCTACAATTACGAGGTCTTAGATTTTGTGTTAGGTAAGTTCATAGATTTCAATTACTATCACCTCTTCATTTCCCTCTTTCATCCTTGAGTGCAGCCACCGGTGCTTGTGACCATTTTATCACATTCCTCTGTAAGTGACAGCATTCACGGAGTAGCTTTTCAGCATCCATGAGCGTCGTGACTTTGTCCATGGAGCCAATTTCTTTTCTGACTGCTTCTTCCAGTCCCTTGTATTTCATTTCCTTTTGACGTCAGCGACATGGCCATTGTTTCCGAAGCAGACGTTAAACCTCTACTAAACGTAAATAATTAAAAGTTGATGGGCTATTTAACATGTTCCATTTAAGAGTAAATTCTGTGTTATCGGACGGTTCCACATTTTCGAATATGTAAGAAATATATATCATAATTATCATTATTAAATTCTTACTTAAATTGGTATCCATGATACCAGTACGTAAAATACATGTTTAGAAATAAAAATCAATTCATAAATAATTTTTCTACGTAAAATGCTGAACCCCATATCCGATAACTTGAGCTTTCACCTAGTGCCAAAAGCTGCAAATGAGACGATTAAAATTCAGTGATTCACATTATAGATAATTAAACTTAAAGTGGTAATCGGACTCAATAAATCTATATATAATAATCATTATTTAACTTTTATTTCAATTGGTATCATACCTTCAGCTATTATGTTACTAATTAAATAGTAGTTAAATAATAATGATTATATTTTCCTTTATCACGTGTGTCGAAAATATAGACCCTATTAATAACTTGGAACATATACCCTATTGCTAAAAATATTTCACAGAGCACAAAATTCCTGTTTGTTCAATGAAACAAAGTTATATAAGTCAAAATATCAGACTAATTACTCAACTATTATGACCTATATTTACTGAGTGAGAGTTAATCTATGGTCAAATTTTAATTAATGCATTCATTACTTTGAACTTTCATCACGGAGCTTTCATCTGTATTCTAAGTCGTGGCCTCAAAACATTTTCTTTAATTTGAACTCATAGAGAACGAAATTTTTAAGGAGTTACAATTATATAAAAATTTGACCAACTCATTACTATTTGTAATAACAATAAGTTGTGATTTTGGTTATAAAAGCGGTGCTTGCCAGTATTGTTCTATTCACTTTAAAATATCTTTAAGTATCTCTGGGTCGCTTAATATCAAAATTTTTTTTTAGTAAAATGCATTCACGGTGGCAACGTGACAGAGGTACAGGCACGTGGACGAGTGGACCCACGAACGATACCAGGACACATCACTTCATTTCTTCCCATTTAATTTATATATAACATTATGTAACATAATCAAATTGATATGCACCTAATCTTACAGTACGTTATATCAATGAAGTAAGAGTTTTCAATTTTAATTTATTTATTTATTGGATGCAAATGGACATCGTTTCGAAGCATATTAGATATATAATTAGGCGTCTGTTCGATGCAGAATCCCTATGTATGTTAGATGTCGTAATTTATCTTTCTATTCAACGCTGTTATAACGATATCGCTTCGATGCCAAATATACTTGATATGATGCGGTTTAGCGGTGCAAACGGATATCGGATTGATGTCTACTTGATGTCACCATGTCTAATTTGTTACTGGTATTCGATGTCGGAAGAGAGGTAATACAGAGTCGTTTAGACATCGAATAGATACATTCATGTTTGCTGGGAAGTGAGAGATGACTTTGGTCTTTCAGTTCGATCTCTGTGAGCACATGATCCCGTTCGTCTGAATTTTTCTGCCAAGGAAAGAATACAGGATTTAGATTAACTCTTGTTAAAATTTCTCATAAAAAACTCCAACAACTGATCCATTTTAGTTGATAATAATTATCAACACATGTGTGGCTTTTTTCCATATTGAATTTAGCCTTTTTTATAAGTTTACGATTTCACATATTAAAAAGCTGAAATCCGAAAGTCATATATTGATTTTGTTCAAATTTATTCTGGGTAGGCTGTGTCGTCATGTATGTAAACAAGAGGTCACGTCATAGTAAACAGAATTGCTGTGGGTCACGTGGAATAGAGAATTAAGATGGCGGCCAATGCGACCGATCTGACTAATGATCTTGAATAAATCGTCTTCTTCAAGACTAAAAATTTGTTACTATTTTGGGTGTAAAAAGACCAGTAGCAATTTCATCAACAGTCATTTTTTAATTTTCGTCCGTATGACTATAAAGATTGGATAATAGCATGCGGTAATGTGGAATTGAAAAAAAATATCACCGAAAACGTTATTTAACAAAAGTTGGGTGTGTTGCAGCCATCTTTTGTGTTTGTACTGTACGTACAAACGTACGCACCATTGTTGACATGTGACGTCACAGCCTACCGGGACACGCGTAATATCCCCCTATAGCTGCTGGGATACTATATATTCTCTGTACTGTGGGGGGGGGGGGGGGCTCTTGACCGTACCCCCTCGTACTGACCCAATTAGCTTTGTTACTCAATACTCTCAATCATCATTTTTTGTTTCTCCTGTAACTCCATCTGAGGTCTCTAAGGTTTTTCCTAAGTTAAAAAGAAATAAATCGAACTTAAATGTTACTCCAGTAAAAATATTGTTTCTTATTCATGAATGTATATCTCATCCTCTGTCTATTATTATCAATAGGTCTTTCTCTACTGGTATATTTCCTTCTATTTATAAATGTGCTGAAATTATTCCTCTATTAAAAAAAGCAGCCCAAACGATAGATCTAATTATCGTCCAATATCCTTGCTCCCTGTGTTTAGTAAGGTAATTGAGCGATGCATTTAATCTTTAACATCTTACTTTAACATAAACTCTGTTATTTTTCCACAACAATTTGGTTTTCAAAGAGGTAGATCTACCGTTGACGCCTTCCCAGCAAACATGAATGTATCTATTCGATGTCTAAACGACTCTGTATAACCTCTCTTCCGACATCGAATAC
>CANNZV010003151.1:100953-159117 GCA_947561585.1 Caprella mutica | reverse complement strand
TCATAAAAAAAGTGTTTAACCCGCATGTATAGTATATAAAGTAATGCAATCTAATATTGCAGGGTCACATCTGTGCATTCGTATGTTCGTATTTGTTTATTCGCAGAAGAGTCTAATTTGTATCAAGGCATAGCATACCTTGTAAGTTAATGTATCTTGGTTATAACAGCGTTGAATAGAAAGATAAATTACGACATCTAACATACATAATGATTCTGCATCGAACAGACGCCTAATTATATATCTAATATGCTTCGAAACGATATCCACTTGCATCCATAAAATAAAGAAATTAAAATTGAAAACTCTTACTTCATTGATGTAACGTTCTGTACATTAAGATGCATATCAATTTGATTAATGTTACATAATGTTATGTGTAAATTAAATGGGAAGAAATGAAGTGATGTGTCCTGGTATCGTTCGTGGGTCCACTCGTCCACGTGCCTGTACCTCTGTCACATTGCCACCGTGGATGAATTTGAATAAAAAAATTTTTTGATATCAAACGACCCGGAGATACTTAAAGATATTTTAAAGTGAATAGAACAATACAGGCAAGCACTGCTTTTATAACCAAAATCACAACTTATTGTTATTACAAATAGTAATGAGTTGGTCAAATTTTTATATAATTGTAACTCCTTAAATATTTCGTTCTCTATGAGTTCAAATTATAGAAAATGTTTTGAGGCCACGACTTAGAATAAAGATGAAAGCTCTGTGATGCATTAATTAAAATTAATAGATAATTAAATTTTTATAATTATTGTGTTTCATTGAACAAACAGGAATTTTGTGCTCTGTGAAATATTTTTAGCAGTAGGGTATATGTTCCAAGTTATTAATAGGGTCTATAATTTCGAACACGTGATAAAGGAAAATAAATAATTATTATTTAACTACTATTTAATTAGAAGCAAAATAGCTGAAGGTATGAAACCAATTGAAATAAAAGTTAAATAATGATTATTATATATAGATTTATTGAGTCCGATAACCACTTTAAGTTTAATTTTCTATATTGTGAATCACTGAATTTCAATCGTCTCATTTGCAGCTTTTGGCACTATGGTGAAAGCTCAAGTTATCGGATGTAGGGTTCCGCATTTTATGTGGAAAAATTATTTATGTAATGATTTTTATTTCTAAACTTGTATTTTACGTACTGGTATCATGGATGCCAATTTAAGTAAGAATTGAATAATGATAATTATTATTAGTTATTTCTTACATATTCGAAAAATGTGAAACCGTCTGATAACACAGAATTTACTCTAAAATGAAACATGTTAACTAGCCCATCAACTTTTAATTATTTACGTTTAGTAGAGGTTTAACGTCTGCTTCGGAACCAAAGGCCATGTCGCTAACGTCAAAAGAAAATGAAATACAAGGGACTGGATGAAGCAGTGAGAATGGAAAGTGGTTCCATGGACGAAGTCACGACGCTCATGAATGCTGAAAAGCTACTCCGTGAATGCTGTCACAATTACCGAGGAATGTGACAAAAATGGTCACAAGCACCGGTGGCTGCACTCAAGGATGGAAGAGGGAAATGAAGAGGTAATAGAAAATGAAGTCTACGAGCCTACATAACAGAAAATCTAAGACTTCATACGTAATTGTAGAGCATAACCCTAGCGCTATCCTCTATAACTGCATGAAGAGTTGAAAACATGATAAACATAAAATAGACTATACATAATCCAAATTACAACAGTTTGGGTCCCAAGGGACGCCACCCCACTTCTGTTCTATTCACCAAAGACAGCTTCAGGAACCCCTCGGGGCTTATTTTCAATAAGCAGTTTAGAATAGATTCATAACAACAAATGCACTGGCCATCGAAAAATCACTTGATTGGTTATCCATTTCATTTTCACGGTACTGGAGGAACACTGTTCAACAACCGATGTTCCAATATCGCTTACTTTACGTTGATCCATTGTACAATCGCACTAGCGTGCTAATGCTTTATCGTACCTTTACAACTGCCGTAGTCCCTTATAAGTTAGTTATAAGTGTATTAATTTTAAAGGGAGCACTACGTTATAGAAAGGTACAATCCAATTGAATAGAAATAATTCCTACATTTCTTCACGTATTATAAAACAGGAAGATGAGAAAAAAATGAATTTCAAAATTTGAAACTATTTTTTTAAAACTACGTATCTGTTTTCGCACTTCTGGTCGAAGAATAAATTCAAATATCGTTTGGAAACAGACATGCCGACGTCAAAATGCTGCTGTTAAAACCATGTATCGGTTTTCGTGTTTCTACTCGAAGTGTAAATTCAGATATCATTTAGAAACAGACATTCCGATATCTACTATAAGTCGAAATGGTTGCTAAGTCGATACCCACCGTTAGCGCTACGAATTCGACAGCAAACGGCATCGAATCGACATTCATATGTTTGTTGGGTTATTACTTTTGAGTGATTTTGTTTATAATTCTTTGAATTCTAAAGTGCAAACTATAGGGGTTTTCATTGATTTAACAAAGGCCTTAGACACTGTTAATATTGATATCTTGTGTAGCAAACTCTTTCTCTATGGTGTGCACGGTCTTTGCCTTGACTGGCTTTAAAGTTACCTCTCTAATCGCTCTAGTGTTGTTCGTATCGTATCCGAGGAGAGTCTGTCCAATATTGGTATTCCCCAGGGTTCTATCTTGTGACCTCTGATATTTTTGATTTATGTCAATGATTTACCTAATGGTTGCTCTAACTTAACCAGTATCCTATTTGCTGATGATACGACACTTCTCGGATCGAATGAGTGTTTCCCGCGTCTTATTTCTACATTTGAGGAAAGGTTGGTCAAGGTGGGGGACTGGTGTCGAGCCAATAGGTGCCCCTGTAGACCTATCTATTACTATGAATGATTGTAATATCGAATTTAATGACACTGGTGATTTCCTCGGTGTGAGGGTTGACCATGGAATGAGGTTTCATTCACACATTGATTCCATAGCCCAGAAAATTGCATTAACAGTTGGTATTTTTATAGTCTAAAGACTAAAAGATATCTTACCTGAACAAAATCTTGTCAATCTATATTATTCTTTTGTATATCCATGTTTGATTTATTGCAGTATTGTTTGGGGTTTCAACAATATGAGTTATGAAGCACTTGCTTCATAACTCATAACTTCATAATAACTTATTACTAGTGGTTTACTGTAAAAATAAGGTTATTTTGTTAAATGGTAAGCTCAAATACTATTATTCTGCCTCCATTTATGTTTACACTCAGTGATTACCTTTACAGAATGCTAAAGGTTATATTATTGACGGCATCTATTTATTCATTTATCATCTTGTTTTTCGCTTAACTGAAAAAGTATTAAACTAAATTGCCTGAAATTTGGTGAAATGATTGGTCAATGTCCAGTGACCTGCTGGTAGAATTTAAGAAATGACCCGGTCAAAGGTCAAGGTCATGGTCATTTATAACTCAAAAAGTATTGAACCATATTGCATGAAACTTGGTGGGACAATTGGTCAATATACAGGAACCATTCTGTAATATTTTGGGAGCAATCAGGTCAAATGTCAAAGTCAAGGTCAAGGCCATTAATAACTCAATAACTCAAAAAGAATTCAACCAAATTATCAGAAATTTGAAGGGACGATTGGACATTGTCCAGGAACCATCGGGTAGAATTTTGGGAACGATCCGGTCAAAGGTCAAGGTCATTTATAACTCAATAACTTAGTATTGAACCATATTGCATGTAACTTGGTGGGACGATTGGTCACTATCCTGTTACCAGTTTATCACATTTTGGTAGCAAACGGATAAGCGGCGGCGAAGGTATGCGCTCTACCGAGTGCAAGTAATCTAGTTCTGCCATATTTTTAATGAAGGACCTGAATTATGAAATGCACCTGAGTTATGAAGTAGTGTTCTATGTTTAAATATAGAATATGATACAAGTTAAGAATTTCGTCACTGTTATCCCTCAATGATCATAGTTTGAATTTTTATTTTGACACCTTGGCGATCCTACTTGGGGACGCGACCCCAGGGTTGGGAAACCCTGCTCTATATACTTATATATGGGCTTGATTTCCAATATTGTGTTGTATATATTTACTCTTTTTTTTCATAGCTCACAGCCTGTCCGACTGTGAGCTATGTTGTAAAAGGACAATATTGTATCAATAAAGATGTTTCAATGTTTCAAAATCTAAACTGGATAATGACCAATCGTCCCACCAAGTTTTATGCAATATGGTTCAATACTTATGAGTTATTGAGTTATAAATGACTTACCTTTACATTTGACCGGAACGCTCCCAAAATTCTACCAGATGGTTCTGGACATCGACCAATCGTCCCATCAAATTTCAGACAATTGGGTTGAATAATTTTTAAGTTATTGAGTTACAAATGGCCTTGACCTTGATCTTTGACCTATATTCCGATCGCTTCAAAAATCTAACAAAAAAGTTCCTGTATATTGACTAATCGTCCCACCAAGTTTTATGCAATATGGTTCAATACTTTTTGAGTTATAAATAACCATGCCCTTGACCTTTGATCGGGTCGCTCTCAAAATTCTACCAGAAGGTCACTGGACATTGGCCTATCGTTTCATCAAATTTCAGGCAATTTGTTTGATTACTTTTTCAGTTAAGCGAATAATAACGAGATGATAAATAAATAATTGAATGAATGAATAAATAAATAAACTAGATCATCTGCACTCGGTAGAGCGCATATCTTCGCCTCCGCTTTGACCCGTTCTCACCCAAAATCTATCAGATGGTTCCTGAACATCGTCCAATTGTCCCATCAAATGTCAGACAATTTGTTCGAATACTTTTTGAGTTATAAATGGCCTTGACCTCGATCTTTGATCCTTGACCCGACCGCTCCTAAAATTTAACAAAATGGCTCCTGTATATTGACAAATCGTCCTACTAAACTTCATGCAATATGGTTCATTACTTTTTGAGTTATAAATGAAGGGTGTATCTTCGTAGATTCCCTCATTAGTGGGTCAGTCCTCCTGTTCACTTTTCCAGGCTTATTCCTCTGCCATTACGGGAAAAACAACTCGCTTTTATTACAAATTTCTTTTCTTTTCAACACTTAACACTATCACTTAGCTTATTTTCTTAATGCTAGACACTTATGACAAGAAATTATCTTAGATTCTTAGCACTTAACCACTTATCACTAGCACTTCACTTTACATCAACACCCTCACTCCATAACACCATCCGCGACCACAGCCTCCTTTCTCTCCCTTTTTCTCCACATCCTGTAAGTGTAGAGTACCATCCTTCCCAACAAACATATGAATGTCGATTCGATGCCGTTTGCTGTCGAATTCGTAGCGCTAACGGTGGGTATCGACTTAGCAACCATTTCGACTCATAGTAGATATCGGAATGTCTGTTTCTAAATGATATCTGAATTTACACTTCGAGTAGAAACATGAAAACCGATACATGGTTTTAACAGCATCATCTTGACGTCGGCATGTCTGTTTCCAAACGATATCTGAATTTATACTTCAACCAGAAGTGCGAAAACAGATACGTAGTTTTAAAAAAATCGTTTCAATTTTGGAAATTCATTTTCTTATCTTCCTGTTCTATAATACGTAAAGAAATGTAGGAATTATTTCCATTCAATTGAATTGTACATTTCTATATAACATACATAGTGCTCCCTTTAAACTATACCCAATAATTAATATACTTATAGGGGACTAACGACACTGTATACGGCAGTTGTAAAGGTATACGATTGAGCAATGACACGCTAGTGCGATTGTGAACTGTATCAACGAAAATTAAGCAATACTAGAACATCGGTTGTTGAACAGTGTTCCTCCAGTACCGCGAGAACGAAATGGTGATGAATCTATTTTAAACTGCTTATTATAAATAAGCCCTGAGGGGTTCCTGAAGCTGTCTTTGGTGAATAGAAGAGATTGGGGTAGCGTCCTTTGGGTCCCAAACTGTTGTAATTTGGATTATGTATTGTCTATTTTATGTTTACCATGTTTCAACTCTCCATGCAATTTTAGACGATAGCGCTAGGGTTATGCTCTACAATTATGAGGTCTTAGATTTTGTGTTAGGTAAGCTCGTAGCCATCATTTACTATTACCTCTTCACTTCTCCCTTCCATCCTTGAGTGCAGCCACCGGTGCTTGTGATCATTTTTGTCACATTCTTCGGTAAGTGACAGCATTCACGGAGTAGCTTTTTAGCATCCATGAGCGTCGTGACTTTATCCATGGAGCCACTTTCCTTTCTGACTGCTTCTTCCAGTCCCTTGTATTTCATTTCCTTTTGACGTCAGCGACATGGATTTTGGTTCCGAAGCAGACGTTAAACATCTACTAAACGTAAATAATTAATAGTTGATGGGCTATTTAACATGTTCCATTTTAGAGTAAATTCTGTGTTATCGGACGGTTCCACATTTTCGAATATGTAAGAAATAAATATAATAATTATCATTATTAAACTCTTACTTAAATTGGTATCCATGATACCAGTACGTAAAATACAAGTTTAGAAATAAAAATCAATACATAAATAATTTTTCTACGTACAATGCTTAACCCCATATCCGATAACTTGAGCTTTCACCTAGTGCCTAAAGCTGCAAATGAGACGATTAAAATTCAGTGATTCACATTATAGATAATAAACTTAAAGTGGTAATCGGACTCAATAAATCTATATAATAATCATTATTTAACTTTTATTTCAATTGGTATCATACCTTCAGCTATTATGTTACTAATTAAATAGTAGTTAAATAATGATTATTATATTTTCCTTTGTCACGTGTTCGAAAATATAGACCCTATTAATAACTTGGAACATAATACCCTATTGCTAAAAAATATTTCACAGAGCACAAAATTCATGATTGTTCAATGAAACACAATAATATAAGTCAAAATATCAGACTAATTACTCAACTATTATGACCTATATTTACTGAGTGAGAGTTAATCTATGGTCAAATTTTAATTAATGCATTCATTACTTTGAACTTTCATCACAGAGCTTTCATCTGTATTCTAAGTCGTGGCCTCAAAACATTTTCTTTAATTTGAACTCATAGAGATCGAAATTTTTAAGGAGTTACAATTATATAAAAATTTGACCAACTCATTACTATTTGTAATAAGAATTAGTTGTGATTTTGGTTATAAAAGCGGTGCTTGCCTGTATTGTTTATTCAATCTAAGAATATCTTCAAGTATCTCCGAGTCACTTAATATCAAATTTTTTTTTAATCAAATGCATCCACGGTGGCAAAGTGACAGAGCTACAGGCACGACGACGGTTGGACCACAGTACATAGAATAGTATAGTACCCCAGTTACATGTATTATTCAAATTTATTCTAGGTAGGCTGTGACGTCATGTATTTAAACAAGAGGTCACGTCATAGTAAACAGAGAATTAAGATGGCGGCCAACGCGACCGATCTGACTAATGATCTAATTATCTTGAATAAATGGTATTCTTCAAGACTAAAAATTTGTTACTATTTTGGGTGTAAAAAGACCAGTAGCAATTTCATCAACAGTCATTTTTTAATTTTCGTCCGTATGACTTTAAAGATTGGATAATAGCATGCGGTAATGTGGAATTAAAAAAATATCACCGAAAACGTTATTTAACAAAAGTTGGGTGTGTTGCAGCCATCTTTTGTGTTTGTACTGTACGTACAAACGTACGCACCATTGTTGACATGTGACGTCACAGCCTACCGGGACACGCGTAATATCCCCCCTATAGCTCTGGGATACTATATATTCTCTGTACTGTGGTTGGACCCACGAACGATTCCCGGACACGTCACTTCATTTCTTCCCATTTAATTTATATATAACACTATGTAACATTAATCAAATTGATATGCATCTAAACGTACAGTACGTAATATCAATGAAGTAAGAATTTTCTATTTTTATTTATTTATTGTATGCAAGTGGATATCGTTTCGAAGAATATTAGATATATAATTAGGCGTCTGTTCGATAGAGAATCCCTATGTATGTTGGATGTCGTAATTTATCTTTCTATTCAACGCTGTTATAACGGTATCGCTCCGATGCTAAATATACTTAATATGATGCGGTTTAGCGGTGCAAACGGATATCGGATTGATGTTTACTTGATGTCACCATGTCTAATTTGTTACTGGTATTCGATGTCGGAAGAGAGGTTATACAGAGTCGTTTAGACATCGAATAGATACATTCATGTTTGCTGGGTTCTTTCTCTCCCTCCAACATCTCCAAACAGGAATCCTCCTTTCTCGGTCTCTGCAGTTCAATTGCCTCATTCCTTATCTCCTTTAGCATCCCACACTCCAGCAAAAAGTGCTCGTCATCCTCTCTCTCCGATTCACACAACCTGCACTCCACACTCCCCTCACCCCATCTCCTGCAACCCAACTTCAAACTCCTTGTCGATCCTTGCTCCAAACCACACCCTAGACATCATACCTCCCTCATAATCCTCCTCCTTCATCTCCCTCTTAAACCTCCTTTAGACACTTTTTCAGTTATGCGAATAACGAGATAATAATAATAAAAAAAAAAAAATAAAATAAAAAAATGCCGGGTAAAATATGACCCTCCACAAATTTTCGAAGATAAATAATTAAATGCTGTCTAAAATATAACCTTTCCGCATTCTGCGAAGGTGAATATAAAATAATATTTACTATATTACAAAATATCCCAACAAACATATGAATGTCGATTCGATGCCGTTTGCTGTCGAATTCGTAGCGCTAACGGTGGGTATCGACTTAGCAACCATTTCGATTCATAGTAGATATCGGAATGTCTGTTTCTAAATGATGTCTTAATTTACACTTCGGATAGAAACACGAAAACCGATACATGGTTTTAACAGCATCATCCTAACGTCGGCATGTCTGTTTCCAAACGATATCTGAATTTATACTTAGACCAGAAGTACGAAAACAGATACGTAGTTTTAAAAGAATTGTTTCGAATTTGGAAATTCATTCTCGTATCTCCCTTTTTATAATATGTATAGAAATGTACGAATTATTTCTACTCAATTGGATTGTACCTTTCCATATAACATACGTAGTGCTCCCTTTAAACGACAGTTGTAAAGGTACGATGGGACAATGGCGTAAGGTAAGCGAAACTGGATCAACGTAAGGTAAGCGAAACTGGAACATCGGTTGTTGAACAGTGTTCCTCAAGTACCGTGAAAATGAAATGGGTAACCAATCAAGTGATTTTTCTATGATCAGTGCATTTATTGTCATGAATCTATTCTAAACTGCTTATTGTAAATAAGCACCGAGGGGTTCCTGAAGCTGTCTTTGGTGAATGGAAGAGAAGGGGTGGCGTGCCTTGGGTCCCAAACTGTTGTAATTTGGATTTCGTGTCGTCTATTTTAAGTTTATCATGTTTTTTTAACTCTCCATGCAGTTTTAGAGGATAGCGCTAGGGTTATGTTCTACAATTACGTACGAGGTCTTAGATTTTGTGTTAGGTAGGCTCGTAGGCTTCATTTACTATCACCTCTTCATTTCCCTCTTACATCCTTGAGTGCAGCCACCGGTGCTTGTGACCATTTTTGTCACATTCCTCGGTAAGTGACAGCATTCACGGAGTAGCTTTTCAGCATCCATGAGCGTCGTAACTTTGTCCATGGAGCCACTTTCCTTTCTGACTGCTTCTTAAGCCCGTATTACACTATGGCGCTCGCCATGGCGGTGTTGTCTCTCTCTACAGATATGGTGCTCACCATACTCAAAATTGCTATTACACTAGACGAGTCAATATGGCAGTGATCGTGCATTGAAATTTAGGGAAAATTTAAAAATTTAATATGAAATGAATCGTAGCATTAAAATTCGATGTCATCACGAATATATATTTAGTTAATTATCTTTTTGATAGTTGTGTGAAACAATTCCATGCGTATATATTAAAAAGTTTAATTCCATTGATTGTATGGCAACACTGGACACTACACAGATGCGTTCATTCTTTCTTTGTATCGCGCAGTAGCCGTACAAAGTCTTAAATAACTTTTAAAATGAAACAAAATACTTTTTCCACTACTTCAAATCTCTTTAGCAGGTTTCAGTAACAATTTCATCACCTCTAAAACGGTGGCGGTGTTCGTTCTATCGCGCAGTGAGCGATCACAATTCTATGGAGCTCGCCATGGAGTTGTTTGCCATTAGAGAGAAAAGGGGTGGAGTTAGAGAGAAAAATACCAAAACTGTGGCGACCGCCATGTTGAGCGCCACAATGTAATATGGGCTTTACAGTCCCTTGTATTTCATTTCGTTTTGACGTCAGCGACATGGACTCTGGTTCCGAAACAGACGTTAAACCTTTACTTAACGTAAATAATCAAAAGTTGATGGGCTATTTAACATGTTCCATTTTAGAGTAGATTCAGTGTTATCGAACGGTTCCACATTTTCGAATACATTAGAAATAATTATAATAATTATCATTATTTAATTCTTACTTAAATTGGTATCCATGATACCACTACGTAAAATACGAGTTTAGAAATAAAAATCATCACATAAATAATTTATCTACGTAAAATGCGGAACCCCATATCCAATAACTTGAGCTTTCACCTAGTGACAAAATTAGCTGCAAATGACACGATTGAAATTCAGTGATTCACAATATAGATAATTAAACTTAAAGTGGTAATCGGACTCAATAAATCTATATATAATAATCGAATTATTTAACTTTTATTTCAATTGGTATCATACCTTCATCTATTATGTTACTGATTAAATAATTTTTATATTTTCCTTTATCACGTGTTCGAAAATATAAACCCTAATAATAACTTGGAATATAAACCCTACTGCTAAAAATATTTCACTGAACACAAATTCTTGTTTGTTCAATGAAACACAATAATTTATATAAGTCAAAATATCAAACTAATTACTCAACTATTATGACCTATATTTACTGAGTGAGAGTAAATCTATGGTCAAATTTTAATTAATGCATTCATTACTTTGAACTTTTATCACAGAGCTTTCATTTTTATTCTAAGTAGTGGCCTCAAAACATTTTCTTTAATTTGAACTCATAGAGAACAATTTTTTAAGGAGTTACAATTATATAAAAATTTGATTTACTATTTGTAATAAGAATAAGTTGTGATTTAATCATTTAGGTTATACAAGCGGTGCTTGCCTGAATTGTTCTATTCACTTTAAAATATCTTTAAGTATCTCCGGGTCATTTAAAACCAAAATTTTTTTTAGTAAAATTCATCCACGGTGGCAAAGTGGCAGAGCTGCTGGCACGAGGACGTAAGGACCCACGATCGAAACCTGGACACTTCACTTCATTTCTTCCCCTTTAATTTATATATAACATAATGTAACATTAATCAAATTGACATGCATTTAAACGTACAGTACGTTATATCAATGTAGTAAGAGTTTTCAATTTTAATTAATTTATTTATTGGATGCAAGTGGATATCGTTTCGAAGCATATTAGATATATAATTAGGCGTCTGTTCGATGGAGAATCCCTATGTATGTTGTATGTCGTAATTTATCTTTCTATTCAACGCTGTTATAACGATATCGCTTCGATGCCAAATATACTTGATATGATGCGGTTTAGCGGTGCAAACGGATATCGGATTGATGTCTACTTGATGTCACCATGTGTAATTTGTTACTGGAATTCGATGTCGGAAGAGAAGTTATACAGAGTCGCTTAGACATCGAATAGATACATTCATGTTTGCTGGGATATTGAACAAAAACATCTACATATTTGAAAATTATGGTGATCATGAATTTTTGAATGTTCCAGGGACAACAGATTATCTATTCCCTATAAACCCCTGAGGAAGAAAAAGCTGGCTTTTTGTAAAAATTGATTGATATAAGCCATTGAATTAAGCGCACTCGCCCTTTCTCAACTTCATATTCCGTGTTGTAGATTATTATGATTTTCAATTCACTTCCAGTCTTCTGCTGAAACTTTGAAAGCTGCGACTGTGGTGCTAGGTAATTTTTCTCTGTTAGGTACTAACTTACTTGCTAGTATTGTATTTGTATCTAATCAACCCGATACAATTGAACTTTTCTTGATGGTTGTGGGGATGCTAATTGAGAGGATTGGGATGCAGAGTGAGACTGTGAGAGGAATGTTACGAATGTATGTCACGCGCGTTTGAGTGATCTGCAATATCGACCGATTTCGCTGCGCAATCGTTGATCAATAGTTTGCGCAGCCATCGATCGATAGCGCAACTATCGATCGATAGCGCAACCATCGATCGATTCCTTTGCTGCGCGTTCGAATATCATTTTTTAGTTTGTAGTTTGTACATCAAATTGGCACCTCTGAGCTCTGATGATCTGATTCCGTATAAGTTATAATACTAAATACAAATACGCAAACGCAATCAGATGCCAGTCTGCAGAAACTGGTTAAGTGTTCGTAGAGATCTCTTAATCTGTTCGTAGCAAAATTAATGTAAATATAGGAATTAATTCAGAAGTGTTCGTAGCAAAATTAATGTAAATATAGGAATTAATTCAAAATTGTTCGGAGAGAATATCCCAAATATCTCGCATATTCTGCAGACTGGATCAGATGTACCGATTTGATGTACAAATTAAAAAATATACATCATTCAAACGCGCAGAAATCAATCGATGGTTGCGCTATCAATTGATATATCATATATGTTATAAAAATTGCCAATTTTATGTACAAACTAAAAAAATCATATTCAAACACGCAAAAATCGATCGATGGTTGCAACTTGCTCTATGAGTCTATCAATTGTTATACAGTATAATGATTGTCGATTGATAGCGCAACGCGGCAACTGCGCAAGTTGCAACCATCGATCGATTTTTGCGTGTTTGAATGCCATGTGGCATGTTACAGAGTATGTCAGTTAAAGCCAATCCACTCTGTATTTGGTGCACTAAATTCCACTGACTTTTTGAAAAAGCTGGAAAAATCCACCATTAAATTTGGGTCCCAGTTTGTATTTGGTGCACTGAACTCCTCTGACTTTTTCAAAAATCTGAGAAATAGCTGCCAACATTTCCATCAAATTGTCTAGTCCTCCAACATTTTTCCAGTTTCTCCTCCCAAAATTAATGGTAATATAGGAATTAATAGCTAAATATCCTCCGACATTGCAGGAATTTTTTTATTTGAGAAATTGAATATCTCCCGATATATCCTTGGGATTTACCACCAAAAACAATCTGGTTTGGTTCCATACAATTACCGGAACGGACCATGAATTACCGGAACGCCAAGTAATAAAGCATGTCCAAACTCGCCATTTTAATGGCGAGTTTGTGACAGTTATTTTGAGCCCTTCAAATGCAAATGGCGAGTTTTATCTATTTTTCTCCTATGCTACAATGTTATTTTGGAGAGAATTTATGAAAATTTGATCATTTTGGAGAGAATTTGTTGAATTTTGGAAAGAGCTGGAGAGACAAATGGAGAGTTTATGAGACATACTATTTTACTTGGCCGGAACGGACCATGAATTACCGGAACGGTACATGAATTACCGGAACGGTACATGAATTACCGGAACGGAGTTGTTTTATTGAAAAATATCCCTATTTATGTAATTTAGTTATACATTTGGTCGATATATGGTCTAAATGATATCATATTTAACCATTTTACACTCGTTTCATCCCGTAATCGCTACAAAACCCATGTTTCTAAGTATGGACAAAGTCGCCAGTATATTGGCGACTTTTGAGGGGTGAAATAGTCTCAAGAGATGCACATGCATCAGCAAGAAGCATAATGATGTTTCCAAGTGGAAAATTTAAACTAGAAAGCCAAATTTCTCTGTTAAAGTATCTTAAATAAGTTAAATGTGGCGACCTGGATTCATTTTTATCACTAAACTGCCAAGTAAAATAGTATGTCTCATAAACTCGCCATTTGTCTCTCCAGCTCTCCAAAATTCAACAAATTCTCTCCAAAATGATCTAATTTTCATAAATTCTCTCCAAAATAACATTGTAGCATAGGAGAAAAATAGATAAAACTCGCCATTTGCAATTGAAGGTCTCAAAATAACTGTTACAAACTCGCCATTAAAATGGCGAGTTTGGACATGCTTTATTACTTGGCTAAACTGGCGACTTTCCTGCCACACTTTGAAACATGGTACAAAACGTCCTAGTTCCAGAGAATGTCTTAGAAGTCGGCATAATAATTAACTGACGTTTCTATGGTCGGCAAAATTAGTTATTTCTGTGTAGTCGTCACGTTAAAATGAAGCTAGGTACCTCTACGGTTGACGGTTCTACCTAGTCTGTAAGTTAAAATAAAGCTGTCTCTAAATTCTTATCAGTAGACTGACAGTAGTCATCACATCAAAATAGTTTGATAACTTCGACTATACACTTAGCATAAAACAAGCTACGGTCCATAGTACCTAGAACACTAACTACAGTCCATAGTAGCTACCTACACAAACTACGGTCTACCTACACAAACTTAGGTCCATAGTACACAAACTACAGTCCATAGAAAAAGTTAACCTTTCAATTTTTTACGCTTAACTCTATGTTATCAAGTAAGAGTTGATTCAATGCATGCTTTTAGAATCAACTGTGTTCTAATGACGTAACAGGATTTTCAAACCAATCATGTAGTGGCCCAGTGTTGCCATATCCATTATCCAGCTTGCCGACATTTGATATTCTCCAGAACTAGGCAAAACGTTTGAAAAATAGACAGACATTTTATAAGAGTCCCAGGTAATAAAGCATGTCTAAACTCGCCATTTTAATGGCGAGTTTGTGACAGTTATTTTTATGAGAAATATCTATTTATATCCTATGCTACAATGTTATTTTGGAGAGACAAATGGAGAGTTTATGAGACATACTATTTTACCTAGGTACTGACCAGAGGCAGATTGCAGGAACTGGTGAACTGTTCTCCAAGAAATCCTCTATTTTGGTGTCTTCTCAGTAAAATACTGTAATACATGTAAATATAAAATATAGGAAGAAAATCAGGAAATTAAGGATTGTTCACTCAGAAAATGTTACATGTTATTTATGCATCTCTTTTCATTTTTCTTCTGCAAAGGTAGCTCCACGAACTGCTTGTACATTTCCCAGATTAGAGTTGAATGCGGCTGTGGAATTGATGAATGTTTATCCATAAAATCTCTGCCCAAGATGATAGGAGCACACAATTGAGGAAAAATATTTAGTAAAAGATTAGGATATTTTCTTCCTTTTATAGTAATATCCACAAAGCAATGACCATCAGTGTTGCAGGTAGAGTTAGATGCCATAATACATTCACTGATGAATGAAAATTCGGTATCTTGAGAGTATTAACTGTGTCTTCAGATATGAAATTTAACATATTTCCTGTATCTACAATGTTCTTACTGGTGTTCCATTCACCAGTACCATATTAAATATATTAGATGGCTGCTCTTTGTTTGTAGTAATAGTAGTAGTAACCAAAAGAGCACTTGCAAAACTGCCTTTTTTCAGTTTTTGGCCAACAGAGCTTCTATTGTTGTTCAAATCTGTTTGTTTAGAGCTTCTACAAACTTTTGAAAAATGACCCTTTTTAGAGCATCTATAGCATCTATAGCAACCTCAAAAATATTCTCGCGGCCTGGCGGGATGAATATAACTAACAGATTAATAGTATTGGGTAGACCAAAAATTTGTTCACTTCTAAGAGGATACTGCTTTCTGAAGCTAATATAATATAATCCTTTATATAAACATTCATTTTACAATAACTATTGAATCTGGTACAAAAAATAGTAATAAAACTCAGGTCAAAATAATTTAATCACTCAGGTACGAAAAAAAACATAATCAAGTAAAAAAAAAGGATCATCTGTAGAATCTGCACCCCAGTCGCCAGTTCATATTGGGGTGCGGATTATACAGGAGGGAAATCATTGGGGCGCGGATTATACAGGAAAGAAATCATTGGGGTGCAGATTGTACAGGAGTGAAATCATTGGGGGTGCAGATTGTACAGGAGTGAAATCATTGGGGGTGCGGATTGTACAGGAGTGAAATCATTGGGGGTGCAGATTGTACAGGAGTGAAATCATTGGGGGTGCAGATTGTACAGGAGTGAAATCATTGGGGGTGCGGATTGTACAGGAGTGAAATCATTGGGGTGCAGATTGTACTGGAGTGGAATCATTGGGGGTGCGGATTATACAGGAGGGAAATCATTAGGGTGCGGATTGTACAGAAGGGAAATCATTGGGGTGCGACCGTGCGGATTGTACAGGAGTGAAATTATTTGGGTGCAGATTGTGCAGGATGGAAATTATTGAGATACGGATTGTACAGGAGGGAAATTATTGAGATACGGATTGTACAGGAGGGAAATCATTGATGTGCTGATTGAACATGAGTGAAATCATTGGTGTGCGGATTGTACAGGTATGATATCATTGGGGAGCGGATTGTTCACGAGCGAAATCATTGGAGTGTGGATTTCACAGGAATGAAATTATTGGTGTACTAATTGTACAGGAGATGAATAATTTGGGTTCAGTTTTTACTGGAGTGAAATTTTGGTTTTCGAATCTTACTGATGATCCCAAAAGAGAGTGATACTTCATTTAAAAAAATTAATAGAGATAATAGTAGTCAGGTATATATGCGTCTAAATAGGATTCGAACGTGTCTCGAAGGTTAGGGTAGGGCTGTACTTTTTTTCACGGGTCCACAGAGAGGACCCTAAATCTCTTGATGAAAACACCTCTGATTGTTATACATTATATATTCATTTTAAAGGTATTTGTCTACCAACTTGTATTATCTATTATGTGAGGTCACACTTATATAAAAATAATTTACTTTCTTTAATTGAATTATTGAGTATCCTTCCGCAGACCGGGGGTTGCCGACCACTGATCTAGAGCATTCAGTGTTTCTAGCAGGGCATCTAAAAATAGGGTGAGCAAGATTTTTGCAAAATGTGCACTTTTGAGAATTATTTTCAGCAATTGCATCACAAATTGTTTCCTGAGGTGATTGTAGCAGCTGTCGGAGGAAGTAGTTCAGATGAATAGCTTTCAGTATTTCTCTGAGTCAGGTCTAAGCTCCTAGCTTGAACAATAGCTGTTTCCAATGTTAGATCTGCACCTACACCTCTTATACTATTGGAACTTATTCCCGTGATAAAAGCATCCAATATTGCATCCTGAGTTCGAAGTTCAAGAGTCTGAGCTGAAAATTGACATTCTTTAGCCAGTCCTCTCAGTGTCTGAGCAAACTGGTCAAGAGTCTCATGACTCTGTTGTTTTCTAGTAGATAGTTTGTAACGAGCAAATATCTTATTCACAGGCTTGATATATACAGACATCAGTCGATCGATTGCTGTATCATATGTCAGACAATCACTGATGTGTTCATAAACTTCAGGGGCAATATGGTTTATTAAGAGTCCAAGCTTTTCATCATTTTCTGCACAAGTTATGGCAAGAAAACTTGAGAAAGTCTTTAGCCAGTGATTCCACTGTGCAGAAGTAGTATCAAAGCGTACCTGAAATTTATCAGGTTGTAGATATCTCGACATGTTGAAGTGTTAGTCCATTAAATTGTTATGATAAACAAGGACATTGACACAACCTTCTTCTTGAGTAGGCTTTAATGGACTCTGAAATAAAGTAATACAGGTTTAGTAAATACTTAACAAAGTCATCTACAAAATAAGGCAATCATAAATAATTAACATAATGAATGGATCAATTGACTCACAATTTTCCTGGGTAGAGAGGTAATCAATAAATCCCTTTAGAGGAGAGAGTGATCCTATTTTATACTTTAATAGTTACAATCATTGATCATCTGCAAAGAGAACAAATACATGAAACCATCAATCGACTTCACAACAATAGGTATGAAATAAATTATTAGAATGGAATAGATATAAATACATCAATAGAGTAGAATAGGTTACTCAGATTTGCACCAATGGGTTGAGCGATACCAAAATTCTCACCGATACCATGCGGATACTGATACCTGTTTTCACCAATACTGATGCTGATAACGATACTTTGAATATTTAAAGGAGATTATTAATTTTGAAAATAAGGATTACCTATCTGTATGAAATCATTGTTAAATCAATTTAACCCTATCCTTCACGCTACTTTCAGGTACGGCAGATTCACGGTTGAGCAGATTGATACCCACTTTCATTGATTCTCTTATATTTTGAAAAATATTCAATAAATTTGTTTAAAAACCGCTATAAGCATAGCCTAATACATCAAGACAATGTGTAAGAAAATTCTAGCAGATACATCGTGTCAATTTTTGATAATAGATGATTATGTATAGAGTTTTGCTATTACATTCAAATAAGCCATTCACATACACTCAGCCAGTTGGCTGACCGCACTTCCTTCTCCCCCAGTTAGCGAGCTAAGAAACATGCACAGACACACAGTGAAACACTTCAAAGAGATGTACTATCATGAACGTAACTACTGTATGTATTCAAGGCATGCATGTGTTGTATTGTGTACTTATATATGGTCCGGGCACGATGTGATGACACTCTCACATATTATCCGTGATGGTTATATCGATGCATGAGTTGAATTAGATTATTTGCCTCACAGTGATCTACAGAAAATAATTATTGACATTTGAATGGGGAAATGAATAAATGGGGAATATCCTCATTTGAATATTCACACTCGCACTACGGTAATCTTCGAGCAAACAGTAGCTGATCGATCCGAGACTCTGTCAACCCGCGTGGCCGTGACATAATGCACAACCACACGCTACAAAGAATGGATCGATACTGCAGTCAAGGTGCAGTGACTGCAGAGAGTGTCTCGATGCAAACCGCACACAGTAGGCTGATTGGCTGACTTTGAAACGCCAGAAAAAAGGTGAAAAATTGGAATTGCAATTTACATTTTGTGTTATTATTCCCGATTGGAATTTCACAGAGAAATGATTTTATATCCATTATAAAGAAGAGACTTTCGGGTCAAAAGTCATATAAAAGAAAAATTAATTGAACACTCTTGAAAAAAGTCATATTCATAGAAATTTAAAGTGAGCACCTGCTCAACTATATACGTTAGGGTTAAATTAAAATGTATAATTGTAATAGATAATAAATTATATTCCAATTTTTTTTAAACACTAGTGGTATTGGCAAAGTATCGGCACTTCTTTGCCAATACCGATACCAAGTATCTACAGATACCAGAAAGAAATGCAGATACCGAGTATCGATACTAGAAAAATTGTTGATACTTCAGATACTGAGTACCAATACATCATCCCATCCCTACGATATACAGTGTGTAGACTTTATATAGTGTGTAGTCTGTATATAGTGTGTAGTCTGTATATAGTGTGTAGTCTGTATATAGCTAGTGTGTAGTCTGTATATAGCTAGTGTGTAGTCTGTATAGCTAGTGTGTAGTCTGTATAGCTAGTGTGTAGTCTGTATATAGTGTGTAGACTGTATATAGTGTGTAGACTGTATACAGTGTGTAGTCTGTATATAGTGTGTAGACTGTATACAGTGTGTAGTCTGTATATAGTGTGTAGTCTGTATATAGTGTGTAGTCTGTATATAGTGTGTAGTCTGTATATAGTGTGTAGACTGTATACAGTGTGTAGACTGTATACAGTGTGTAGTCTGTATATAGTGTGTAGTCTGTATATAGTGTGTAGACTGTATATAGTGTGTAGTCTGTATATAGTGTGTAGTCTGTATATAGTGTGTAGTCTGTATATAGCTAGTGTGTAGTCTGTATATAGCTAGTGTGTAGTCTGTATATAGCTAGTGTGTAGTCTGTATATAGCTAGTGTGTAGTCTGTATATAGCTAGTGTGTAGTCTGTATATAGCTAGTGTGTAGACTGTATATAGTGTGTAGACTGTATACAGTGTGTAGTCTGTATACGGTGTGTAGTCTGTATACGGTGTGTAGTCTGTATACGGTGTGTAGTCTGTATACGGTGTGTAGTCTGTATACGGTGTGTAGTCTGTATACAGTGTGTAGTCTGTATACAGTGTGTAGTCTGTATACAGTGTGTAGTCTGTATACAGTGTGTAGTCTGTATACAGTGTGTAGTCTGTATACAGTGTGTAGTCTGTATACAGTGTGTAGTCTGTATACAGTGTGTAGTCTGTATACAGTGTGTAGTCTGTATACAGTGTGTAGTCTGTATACAGTGTGTAGTCTGTATACAGTGTGTAGTCTGTATACAGTGTGTAGTCTGTATACAGTGTGTAGTCTGTATACAGTGTGTAGTCTGTATACAGTGTGTAGTCTGTATACAGTGTGTAGTCTGTATACAGTGTGTAGTCTGTATACAGTGTGTAGTCTGTATACAGTGTGTAGTCTGTATACAGTGTGTAGTCTGTATTAGTGATGGGACGATAAAATTTTTTTAACGATTCTGATAAGATCTGATAAGATTCTGATTCTACACAAATTACCCGATTCCCAATACGATTCTCGATGCGATTCCCGATACCTGATTACTTGCTTATTGGGCTAGATATTTAGATACCTAATGATACCATTACCTTGTACCAAGTACCATATTAAATCATCAATTTATTATTAATTTCATAAGTTAACTTGTGCTTTGTAGTGTTTACATGTAGGCTGAAACTTATATGATAAAGCCAGAAATGAAATGTTTTAAGGAAACTCTCTTCACACTTCAGCTTTCATTTTATTGAGTAATTATTAATGTAAATACTAAATAGTAAAATTTATAAATCATTGATTAATGTAAATAAGCTAATCCTTTGATTCCTCTCAACAGTGAACATTTCATTCATACCTTTGAAAAAAAATCCTTAATGATATTATAAGATTAGCAATTCTGCTAATTGTAAGATTAGCAGAGTTACCTGATTTTCCCTTCATTGAAAATTTACTACTGCTCCCTATGGAAATTTGGCAACATCTTGAAGCCTAAACTAAGTTGATTGTTAAACTATTGGAAGTCTGGAAATTGGAATATATTTAATTTAATTGAAATTACGATAAAAGATATTTAACTAGTTACTAACTTATTAGGCAGTATTGTGTTGGATCATAACTAGAAATACATGTACATTTTAAGTTATACTTAATATTGCATTACATATACCTAATATGGTGTCCGGAAAACTGCTAGGCGTAAAACTGCTGAAGCGGAAAACTACCAGGCGGAAAACTGCCAGTCACTTACTGAATTTAATGACTTTAGTCAGTAATAACATTTTGATTTATAAAAAAACGACGTTGAAAGGAGTTAAGGGAACAAAATACAAAAATAGTATACAAAACAAAAATATAGTTTTATTTTCATTAGAAAATATATTATTATATAAATATTGCATTAAAAAATCAAATACATGATATGAAAAAAATAAAACCTATCTTACAAAATACTAAAAGAAGAAGAAACAAAGAAATGATTGTCTTAGTGACAGAGTACAATTTCTTTGTTTACACAAACTTAACTCTACATTATCATTTCATAACGGGCTTAGTGTCTTATTATTTCATTTTTTGTTTATAATTTGATAATTGAACAAGCTTTCAAGCTTAATATTCGCTTGCACTCATTATAAAACAAATTTGATTTTTGTTTGTGAAATATTTAGAATTTGCAACACAATTTCTATGATTATCAAACGATACTACCAACCTAATTCTCTGACAATTTCACTCGATCGAATTGGATTGCATATAAATCAATAATATTTTTACATATAAATAGAAATTTTAAAAATGAAGGTGTTAATGCTATGTAGAATAAAATTGTAAATGTAATAAATATTTAACATCCATATAAGTGATGTAACATACACTTAATTTATATAATATACAAGATATAAATTATTAATCTTATGAATATATAAAATCCTTTATAGATATATAAAATATACATATTTTTAAAATGTACGTGACTGAAAAAATAAGTTAAAAATGGTAATTATAATTTCTTTAATTGTACTGAATTTGGTTTACTGTGTGTTTAATAAAGTATATTTTCAATTGAATAATAAGTATTCTAATAATCAATATACTTTAGTTATAACTGTAAAAAATGAATGTCTCCTTAATCACTTGATGAATGGCTAACGCTGTTTTTTATGAATTAAAATGTTTATCAAAAGTAAAAAAATACATAAATTGACAAATAAGTGACTGGCAGTTTTCCGCCGGGCAGTTTTCCGTGTACCACCTAATACACAGTAAATTTGTGCTCTATGTTCACCTCTGATTTTCGATATTTTGACAATTTATATAGGTTAAAGGAACCATTTTAAATGTTTTTCACAAATACCATTTGTTGTGGAAACGCTTTGTTTTCTTGATATAGCGCAAATAAGTTTCCAGTAGGTTGTGTAAGTTTGGTGGTCTGGAAATGTACATTTGCAGTTTATTTCAAATGTAACATCACAAATACGTACATCGGAGGTCGTGCAGCCTCCCGGACCCCCCACCCCCTTCCTACCAGTTCATTAACAATCACGAAGTGTGCAGTGCGACAAACTAGCGGATAAAGGGAACTACAGGGCACCGTTCCCAGATTTTGAAGTTTTTTATTATTGAAGCTACGGTTGTGAAACTTTGTACACATATATAAAATGAATTCTAAGATGTTTTTGTGTCATGACATTTTTTTCGATTCGACCCATAGAAAACGAGTTATTCAAATTTTGAACAGTGTGTAAATTAATAAATGGATACTACAATTTTGTAGCTATGACATTATGGTTTTTTGCATCCGATTTTCCACAATATTCTCTACAAACTGTGGAAGTGTTTTTTTGATTTTTCGAATTGGTTTTCGAATTATTGAAATTTTTAGTTAAACAAAAAAAAATTGAAAAAATATAAATTTCAAAATTCAATATTTTTGAAAAATAATTCGAAAATCAAATAAAACTCTTCCAGAGTTTGTAGAGAATTCCGGGGAGAATCGAATGCTAAAAACCGCAAAGCCGTAGCTTCTACCAAAAAAAAACCTTAGGCTTTTGAATTACATGATTTGTAGATATCTGAAGTAACGAGTAATCTCCCATTCAAAATTTGATAATCTGGCACGCAGCATACTACTCTCGCGAAGGTCTGCGGGTAACTGAGGAATATTTCTTTGCAAACCTTAGTGGGCGTGTTATTAGTGGTAGGTTAGATACCAGATATAGCGAGATAATTAATTATTACGAATTATAATTGGCTGATAGATGGTTTTTAGTGTACATATTGACTCCCTACCCCCCCGCCCTCTTTTCTCCCTCTCCCCAGGGGAGTTAGAGTTACACAATACCTCTGGTATTTTGCACACACTATAAGAAGGTTATAAAGCAACTATTTACACAATATTAAAAAAAAAGATAAAATTTTGAAATTTCTTCGTGGACGGTCCCCTTAACAGTTTTGATATCACTAAGATTTCATGTCAAGAACATCTAAAAGGCCGAAATGCCTAGTAATCTGAAGACCTAATGTTATTCCTACTGGAAACTTAATTGCACTAGCTATATCTCGAAAACTTAGCATTTCCAAAACAAATGGTATTCATGAAAAACATCTTAAATTAGCTCCTTTTACCTATATTAAGTGTCAAAATATCGAAAATCAGAGGCAGACCTAAAGCACAAATTTACCTAATACACTTGACAAATATTCGTTTTAGGAATCGGAATTGCTCTAAAATTTTGGAACTCCGATTCTAGATACCTTGGAAAACCCCGATTATTCCGATACGATTCCAATTAATCGTCCCATCATTAGTCTGTATACAGTGTGTTGTGTTTATACAGTGTGTAGTGTGACTTGAATGGTGCAGGATTAATGCATTGTTTGCTAGGGTAGCAATTTTTTTACGAAAAATTGAATAACTATTTACCCATTGGTCATAGGCTAAGCCGTTTTGCATGTATAAAATACATGACTACCTCTTTCTTTTGCATCTTACAGATCTTCTCCATCTGTTATAATTTTAGAGATAATTGGACATGTTCACTTAGTGTAGGGTAATGCCCGTGTTGACACTACAATATTATTATGAACACATATGGAGTATGGGCTACAGCCTAATTCTAGTGCTATGGCTAAATAGTAAATACTGTCTTTGAGAATATCCCTAATAATCTCCTATGATTCCTATCAGCTATCGCTTAATCTGGGGATTGTGAAATTCAGACTGAACGGAATAGTTTGTAGAATAGAAGTTAAACTATCACATTCTAACGAGTCTACAAAATTTGGAAAGTAGGGTATATTTGTGAAGTATATCTGGAGACCATTGAGGCTTTAAATTTGGCCTCCTGAATTATCTGGCAATAATTTACTAATCACTTCCCATCATCCTATGTTTACAGTTTACATGTAATTATTGGAGAGAATTTTGAAAATCTTTGGAGAAAAATTACACCAAAAATAAATTATCTGGAAAGTTATTGGACATAGCTACTTGGCACATTGGCTATTTAATGTAGCTAGCTCTATACTTTTTAGATAATAATCAATAACTGATTTTACATGATAGCTAATGGAAAGAAGGTTACAGAAGGTATGAACCCAAGTAAAATAGTATGGCTCCAGACTCACAAACTCTCCATTTGTTTCTCCAGCTCTCTTTAAAAGAAGCTAAATTTCTCTCCAAAATGATCAAATTATCATTAATTCTCTCCAAAATAACATTGTAGCTACTATAAGAAAAATTAGATATATCTCTCCATTTGCTATTGAAAATAGCTGTCATGAACTCTCCAATAAAATGGCAAGAAAGGACCTGGATGAGGACAAAGAGTTTTTATTTCATTTTTAGATTTTTAAACATTATTATGTGGAATCAGAAAATTACCTTCTGAGCTCTGTATTATCAAGTTCCCATTATTTTATTAAAGTATGTTGTAGAACTTGATCTGTTTTAGAGATCCCTAAAGCAATCACTGTAATTTTTGCTAATTGACTTGCAGACATGTCACATAGAATTAAAATACTATCTGCTGGCTAAGAATTTGGTAAAATATCACCAAGTATGCACAGTAGTTACATTGCCGAATTTACCTATATTGTTGTAATGTAGCAAGCAAAGAATTAAACTGTTCATTTGTTCTTCTTTTCAGAATATACCTATTATAAATTGAAGTGAAATGATCTTGAATACAAGAGGATTCTCCTCATCATCTACTATGAGATTATTTTCTATTGGGAGAAATTATAGATCATCTTCTATTCTCTGTTCAAATAATCTACTAAATTCAACTAATTATAGTCCAGTGAAGCTAAAAGAAAAACATACTTTTACTGCTTACCAGTTTAAAAATGGATTATCAAATACTTATCCAATAACAAGTACTCAAAAGGATTCTTATAATGTAAATGATTATATCAGAAATATTAGATATAATTCAACTAATTCATTTAAGAAGCAGTTGAATATTTTGATTGAGAATACTGCAAATGAACACAAATTTTCTACTCATACGCCTACATTGTTAGATGTGAAGCCAGTGCCACCTGCAGTTCAGAATACGGACTTTGATGGTAAAACATGGCCACAGATGCTAGTGGACAGCAGTCCGAAGTCTGTTATACCATATTTGAAGCTTATGAGGCTTGACAGACCTATTGGTAAGAATTCTCCTTATTTTCTATACTTTAAACTGCCTGCTTCTAGAAAACCAAATTGGTTAATTTTTTTTATTGATCCTAAATAGCTAGTTACTTATTTGAGGTTATGTTGGTGTTTTTAAATTCTTGCAGTCTACCACCAATTATAATTATTTAGACAAGCTAGCACCATAGCAGGAGTTACTATTGCCAATGAAAAAAATTAAGGCTCAAATTTCATCTATTATAATTGTAATACAATTGTGATATTCTATTTTATTTTCAGAAAGGAAAAGATTGCTGATCTGTATTTTGTAGCCTTTCTTCCTCTTATGCTAATGATATAATGTATCTAAATCATTTTTTCAGATTTTAGAACAAATTCAGTAGAGAACAGAAATTAGGTAACTGCTACTCAATTTTTTTATGATATTTCTAAGGGCAAAAGAGGAATATTTCCAGTTAGCTAACTGAATTTTTTATGTTTTCAAGATCTTCATTCAATTTTTTGTCTACTATAATACTGTATATACCTATCTACCTTCCAGTTTAAATTATCTAAAGATAACTATTGTTCTACCTATAGTTTTAATGTATATAGTTTTTATATAAAATTATTTAATTGATGTTTATATAAATGACTGTTAATATAAAATGTACCTAATCCAAAAAATAGAACTGATGGTTATTTTCATTTTCCAGGCACCTGGCTTCTTTTCTGGCCGTGTGCATGGGGCTACTCCCTTGCTTCCCTGTCAGCCGGCTCCCTGCCTGACCTTTACACTATGTCACTCTTTGGAGTCGGGGCTCTAATCATGAGGGGGGCTGGATGCACTGTAAATGATCTCTGGGACAGGGATATCGATTCAAAGGTTAGGGATATTGATTCAAAGGTTTGGGATATAGATTCAAAGGTTGGGGATATTGATTCAAAGGTTAGGGATATTGATTCAAAGGTTAGGGATATTGATTCAAAGGTTAGGGATATTGATTCAAAGGTTAGGGATATAGATTCAAAGGTTGGGGATATTGATTCAAAGGTTAGGGATATTGATTCAAAGGTTAGGGATATTGATTCAAAGGTTAGGGATAAAGATTCAAAGGTTAGGGATATAGATTCAAAGGTTAGGGATATAGATTCAAAGGTTAGGGATATTGATTCAAAGGTTGGGGATATTGATTCAAAGGTTAGGGATATTGATTCAAAGGTTAGGGATATTGATTCAAAGGTTAGGGATATTGATTCAAAGGTTTGGGATATAGATTCAAAGGTTAGGGATATAGATTCAAAGGTTAGGGATATAGATTTAAAGGTTAGGGATATCGATTCAAAGGTTAGGGATATAGATTCAAAGGTTAGGGATATTGATTCAAAGGTTAGGGATATTGATTCAAAGGTTAGGGATATTGATTCAAAGGTTAGGGATATTGATTCAAAGGTTAGGGATATTGATTCAAAGGTTAGGGATATCGATTCAAAGGTTGGAGATATTGATTCAAAGGTTTGGGATATAGATTCAAAGGTTTGGGATATTGATTCAAAGGTTAGAGATATTGATTCAAAGGTTAGGGATATTGATTCAAAGGTTAGGGATATTGATTCAAAGGTTAGGGATATCGATTCAAAGGTTAGGGATATCGATTCAAAGGTTAGGGATATTGATTCAAAGGTTAGGGATATTGATTCAAAGGTTAGGGATATAGATTCAAAGGTTAGGGATATAGATTCAACGGTTTGGGATATTGATTCAACGGTTAGGGATATTGATTCAACGGTTAGGGATATTGATTCAAAGGTTAGGGATATTGATTCAAAGGTTAGGGATATTGATTCAAAGGTTAGGGATATTGATTCAAAGGTTAGGGATATTGATTCAAAGGTTAGGGATATTGATTCAAAGGTTAGGGATATTGATTCAAAGGTTAGGGATATTGATTCAAAGGTTAGGGATATCGATTCAAAGGTTAGGGATATCGATTCAAAGGTTAGGGATATTGATTCAAAGGTTAGGGATATTGATTCAAAGGTTAGGGATATTGATTCAAAGGTTAGGGATATTGATTCAAAGGTTGGGGATATTGATTCAAAGGTTGGGGATATTGATTCAAAGGTTGGGGATATTGATTCAAAGGTTGGGGATATTGATTCAAAGGTTGGGGATATTGATTCAAAGGTTGGGGATATAGATTCAAAGGTTGGGGATATCGATTCAAAGGTTGGGGATATTGATTCAAAGGTTGGGGATATTGATTCAAAGGTTGGGGATATTGATTCAAACGTTAGGGATATTGATTCAAAGGTTAGGGATATTGATTCAAAGGTTAGGGATATTGATTCAAAGGTTAGGGATATCGATTCAAAGGTTAGGGATATCGATTCAAAGGTTAGGGATATTGATTCAAAGGTTAGGGATATTGATTCAAAGGTTAGGGATATTGATTCAAAGGTTAGGGATATTGATTCAAAGGTTGGGGATATTGATTCAAAGGTTGGGGATATTGATTCAAAGGTTGGGGATATTGATTCAAAGGTTAGGGATATTGATTCAAAGGTTGGGGATATTGATTCAAAGGTTGGGGATATTGATTCAAAGGTTGGGGATATTGATTCAAAGGTTGGGGATATTGATTCAAAGGTTGGGGATATTGATTCAAAGGTTGGGGATATTGATTCAAAGGTTGGGGATATTGATTCAAAGGAGGTTGGGGATATTGATTCAAAGGAGGTTGGGGATATTGATTCAAAGGTTGGGGATATTGATTCAAAGGTTGGGGATATTGATTCAAAGGTTGGGGATATTGATTCAAAGGTTAGGGATATAGATTCAAAGGTTAGGGATATTGATTCAAAGGTTAGGGATATTGATTCAAAGGTTAGGGATATTGATTCAAAGGTTAGGGATATTGATTCAAAGGTTAGGGATATTGATTCAAAGGTTAGGGATATAGATTCAAAGGTTAGGGATATAGATTCAAAGGTTAGGGATATAGATTCAAAGGTTAGGGATATAGATTCAAAGGTTAGGGATATAGATTCAAAGGTTAGGGATATAGATTCAAAGGTTAGGGATATAGATTCAAAGGTTAGGGATATTGATTCAAAGGTTAGGGATATTGATTCAAAGGTTAAGGATATTGATTCAAAGGTTAGGGATATTGATTCAAAGGTTAGGGATATTGATTCAAAGGTTAGGGATATTGATTCAAAGGTTAGGGATATTGATTCAAAGGTTAGGGATATAGATTCAAAGGTTAGGGATATAGATTCAAAGGTTAGGGATATAGATTCAAAGGTTAGGGATATAGATTCAAAGGTTAGGGATATCGATTGAAATGGTTATTGTTTATAAATTCAAAGATTATTATTATCTGCTAATCCTTTCATTTAGACAATCGGTTTTCAAACTTTGTTTTTATGTGAAATATGATCACTTGAATGATATAATGGGTTAATATCAGAAAAATCATTTTCTAATTTTTGATATTTTTTCCTGCTTCAATTATTATTTTTATTACTAGATTTAAGTTTCCATGAAATATATATTTTAGATCCCTTTTCCTATATCAAATTATCAATGTCTTTCTTATATTTTTACAGCTTCAAAGTGATTTTCATTTTCTAATTGAGCTATAGTAGAAGGATATTTTGCTATTGATATTTTGCTTACTATTTTATATTCCAAACCAACAAATGATAAATACTTTGATTTGCTACTTTACTATTCTCAACTAATTGTTTCTATTTTTCAATGCTCAAATTAAGATAATTTTGATTGTTGTATAATTTGATGACAGTCAATTGATATTTACCTATACTGTTATCTGAAACTTAGTTTATCTCTTTACAGAATACTCCCAGGGTATGATTGTTTTGGGTATAATTTTACCTACTACTTCATCAGTGCTTTATTTTAGTTTAAAATAAATTAGCTTATGGCTATGTTGTTATATTTACTGGGCAAATTAGAGAAATCTGAATTAATCTCTTCAAAACTGACTCTTAGTGATCTAGATGTTGCTACTTTGAATAATTTCAAGTTAAATATACCCACGTCTCAGCTTTCTCTGGGGTGTGTGTACTGCAGGGGTTCCACTTGTTTTTGTTTGTATTCAACTCAATCCTTTTCGTCTCAGGTTGCCCGTACAGTTGACAGACCAATAGCAGCTGGTATTGTGAAGCCAATAGATGCAGCGGTGTTCCTAGGCTTCCAACTCTCTTTGGGTTTGGCTGTTCTGATGCAGTTCAACATCAACACCGTCATTCTGGGAGCTACGTCTCTGGGTATGTGTACTTAATGTGTCATTTTTTTTATTGGAAAATATTAATAATTATGAACTTTTGGGGCAATTGGAGTATTTTTATTATTGGTACCATACATACAAAATTAAAACTCTAAAATTAGATTTAATTTGGACCCTCAAAAGTTATAATTTAGATCATAGCTATAGCTATTGTCTTTTTAAATTTTTTACCATGTTTAATTGTTTAAAACGCTACTTTCAGTTTTAGAGGATAGCGCTAGGATTATGCTCTTCAACAATGAGGTCTTAGATTTTGTGTTAGGTTTACTCGTTGGCTTCATTTACTATCACCTCTTCATTTTCCTCTTCCATCCGTGAGTACAGTCACCAGTGCTTGTGTCCCTTTTCGTCACATTCCTTGGTAAGTGACTGCATTTATGGATTGGCTTTTCTGCATCCATGAGCATTGTCGCTGATGGTGGTAGGTGACTTTGTTCATGGAGCTACTTTCCTTTCTGACTACTTCTTCCAGTTCCTTGAACTTACTTACCTTTTGACCTTAAATCCCTACCAAATTAATTAAAACTGGAATATGCGTACTCGGTAGAGAGTATATCTTCGCCGCCATTTATAAATGACCTTGACCTCCACCGTTGAGACCCGTTTGCTCCCAAAATCGAATTAACTGGTAACTGGATAGTGACCAATCGTCCCACAAAGTTTCAAGCAATATGGTACAATACTTTTTTGAGTTAGTGAGTTATTAATAACCTTGACCTTTGCCTGAATCGCTCCTAAAATTCTACCAGATGGTTACTGGACATTGATCAATCATCCCATCAAATTTCCGGCAATTTGGTTAAATAGTTTTTGAGTTATTGATTATAAATGGTCTTGAATATAATCTTTGATCCAATCACTCCCAAAATTCTACCAGATGGTTCCAGAACATTGACCAATTGTTGGTAATTATTTGACCAATTCAGGTTATTATTTTATTAATGGTTAATTGTTTTTATTAATTTTTGTAATTAATAAACAATTTTTATTCATTTTTGTTAGGTACTAATAGTCAATATATCCATTATCAGGTCTGGTGACCGTCTACCCTCTGGTCAAAAGAGTCTCCCATTGGCCCCAACTGATCCTGGGGCTGACCTTCAACTGGGGTGCCCTGATGGGGTGGTGTGCTGTTCACCACCAGGTGGGGTGTGTGGCCCCCCTGTCCCTTTACTGTGCCGGTATATCCTGGACACTCATCTACGACACTATTTATGCTCATCAAGTTAGTTACGAGTCTATCTACTTAGTTCCCCTTTTGAACTTATTCTGCCAAGAAAAAATATATTAAGTTTTTAGCTATTTAATGTTGATATAGCTACGTGGCAAGAATTGAAAAACAACTTAAATAGCTAGGTACATGCTATATTCAATACTTTTCTTTGCTTTTTGTGTCTTCTTTCAACAGCGAATTTTATTTTCATATAGCTCTTAGCTACTTATGACTTGCATGATTTATGATACATTTTTAGCATTGCCAAGTTTTCAATCAAGATTCTAGCCAAAATTTTCATACAGATTCTTCATTAAATTTTTTTGTTTGTTTTTCATGCATTTCTTTCCATTTTTGTCAATTTTTTTGTGATTTTTCATCTATATTTTGGTTAATTAACTAATTAGTATCACAAAATGCAGTCAGGCATCAAGAAGCACTTTCTTATCTGACTGCTTCATCCAGTCCCTTGTATTTAATTCTATTTTTTAAGTCAGCGACATAGTCAACGATATGGCCTTTGGTTCTGAAGCAGACGTTAAACCCCACTAAACTGATTATACTTTAGTAGATTATTCTTTAATACTCCATTTTTTCCGCAGGACAAATCTGACGATTTACGCATAGGCATCAAGTCCACCGCTCTGAAGTTTGGCGCAGACACTCACAAGTGGTTAGGTCTCTTCAGCCTTATTATGGTAGCCTCACTAACTACTGCAGGGGTGACGGAGGGGCTTCATTGGCCTTACTATGGCGCTGTGGGTCTAACTGCGGCTAATCTAGTCCATCAGGTGAGTCTGGAGATACTAAAAACGAAAATCTTATTTCAGTTATAAATGTCAATGCTTTGGTCAATTGATTGACTGCGTATCGCCATCTGTGGATCCATCTTGAGCACAGCCATCTATCGATCACTGTACGTTTGAGGGATATTGAAGGCAGTAGTGATACAACATGCATCACTACATAGATATTCATTTCCTCTTGTAGGAACTTGTCCTATAGTTAATATCATAGTGATTGTGTGTTTTTAAATTACCTCTACTCTTCTCTTTCAGTTATCGGTTCTTAACATCAATGACAGGGCGCAGTGTGGCAAGCAGTTCAGAGCCAACAGACACATTGGAATGCTGATATTCTGTGGCATCATCGCCAGTGGAGTGGTGGGGGGAGGAGCTGAAGTACTGGGGGAAATAGTGGGGGAGAAGAAGGAAAACTTGGTCGAGTAATTGAATGATCTTAGCATGTGGCCAATATTCTCTAGTCATAATGGAAAAGAGTAAATACTATAGGTGGGTTAGGTCCCATACACACTGTCAAACACTCCATCAAACTCTTTGGGTAATATCCCATACACACTGTCAAACTGTTTGTCTAAAGCCCCGTACACACTGTCAAACTGTTTGTCTAAAGCCCCGTACACACTGTCAAACTGTTTGTCTAAAGCCCCGTACACACTGTCAAACTGTTTGTCTAAAGCCCCGTACACACTGTCAAACTGTTTGTCTAAAGCCCCGTACACACTGTCAAACTGTTTGTCTAAAGCCCCGTACACACTGTCAAACTGTTTGTCTAAAGCCCCGTACACACTGTCAAACTGTTTGTCTAAAGCCCCGTACACACTGTCAAACTGTTTGTCTAAAGCCCCATACACACTGTCAAACTGTTTGTCTAATGCCCCGTACACACTGTCAAACTGTTTGTCTAATGCCCCGTACACACTGTCAAACTGTTTGTCTAAAGCCCCATACACACTGTCAAACTGTTTGTCTAATGCCCCGTACACACTGTCAAACTGTTTGTCTAATGCCCCGTACACACTGTCAAACTGTTTGTCTAAAGCCCCGTACACACTGTCAAACTGTTTGTCTAAAGCCCCGTACACACTGTCAAACTGTTTGTCTAATGCCCCGTACACACTGTCAAACTGTTTGTCTAAAGCCCCGTACACACTGTCAAACTGTTTGTCTAAAGCCCCGTACACACTCAAACTGTTTGTCTAAAGCCCCATACACACTGTCAAACTGTTTGTCTAATGCCCCGTACACACTGTCAAACTGTTTGTCTAAAGCCCCGTACACACTGTCAAACTGTTTGTCTAAAGCCCCATACACACTGTCAAACTGTTTGTCTAATGCCCCGTACACACTGTCAAACTGTTTGTCTAAAGCCCCGTACACACTGTCAAACTGTTTGTCTAAAGCCCCGTACACACTGTCAAACTGTTTGTCTAATGCCCCGTACACACTGTCAAACTGTTTGTCTAAAGCCCCGTACACACTGTCAAACTGTTTGTCTAAAGCCCCGTACACACTGTCAAACTGTTTGTCTAAAGCCCCGTACACACTGTCAAACTGTTTGTCTAAAGCCCCGTACACACTGTCAAACTGTTTGTCTAAAGCCCCGTACACACTGTCAAACTGTTTGTCTAATGCCCCGTACACACTGTCAAACTGTTTGTCTAATGCCCCGTACACATTGTCAAACACTTCGTCAGACTGTTTATCAAACCGAATCAGTATTTTTAAAAAGATTTTAGTATTCACTACGTCCACACGCTCTCATTATGTTTGACAAACGTGTGTTTGATATCTAGGTTCTGCAAATTAATTATAGGTCTCGTATTCAAATTAGTCAATATATTACTCCTATGCATGATACTGATAATAGTATGTCATAAATCTTATAAATAATTATCCTCATATAAAATTATACAATAACTTAGTTTTCGATTCAACTGATTGACAAATATTTTCTAACTTTTTGTTTTCTTCAAACTCTCAATTTTTGTATTTGAGAAAACTGAAATTAAACTGATTTAACAAACAGTTTGATAGTGTGTACAGGGCATTAGACTACCTATTACTATATTTGATTATACCGTAATATTTCATGTAGCTATCTCCATTTGGTAATTGTTATCAATTATCTGTGCTGTGATATATAGATAGCTACTTATGTTCACTTTGAAGAATTGTGACCTGTAAGGTTATTTGGACTATTACAGTGAGTTGTTTTTTCAGTTTTCAAATGGTAGTGATAATGAAATTACAGTAGACACACTGTTTTATTTAACAATTATAGTTAGCTACTGATCTGTCATATAACAAACTATTCATTATTTCAATAACTTATCTGCTAGGATTATTTAAGGTTAGGTTGTGATAGATATTTTTTAGGTTAGCACCAAAGATATTATAGTACAAAAAGATTCACCACTTTCGGATATTCCGGATTCAAAAATGCATCGTTCTGCCCCCTGTGTTTCAAAGTGGGCACTAACCGTTAAGGGCCGTACACACGTAGTGTTTTCTAAGTCTTTCCACCAGACTTTTTGCTAAGCTCCTCCTACTTTTCCCATGAGAATAGTAGAAAAAACGATATAATTATTATTTATTTTAGTTGGTTCCTGGGCAACACTATCATGGATACCAACTAAAATAAAAAATAATTATATCGTTTTTCCTTAAATTCTTGAGGAAAAAGTAGGAGGAGCTTAGCAAAAAGTCTGATGTAAAGACTTCGAATCCCTACGTGTGTACGTCCCTTTACTCTTGTTAAACAGATAATTTTTAATATTAAAAGATGAATATTGGGAAATAGTTTAAAAATTTCTTCATAATGTTTTAGTCAGCACTAAATACAACGGCTAGTACCCATTTTCAATCCCAGATGGCAGCACTATGCATTTTTTAAACCGGAATTTGCGTTAGTGGTGTTTCCAATTGTAGTACATCTTTGTTAACACTCAATTTTCCTAATCGTGTAATGTGCCATTATTTTCAACTATATTTTAGTAGAGAAACTTAAGCATCGCTGAGAGAGAATGAAGTGTGGGTCTTCTGGACTCGAAACTATTGTAATTTGGATTTTAAACATTCTCTTATTTCTTATTCATAAATTAATTTATTTTGTATCATGGCAGTGCTTTGAAAATTTGTAATATGAACAATTCTTAATAGTCACTAGATATTTTTTTAGATTTTTTACATACTAGCTACATTGTCGATAGAGAATATAACTGTTGCCATATTAAAAGGGGAAAATTATTATTTAGTTTTTCTCATAATTTCCTCTTTGGATCAAGAAAATGTTGCAGCAAAGAAGTTGGTTGTTTAGGTTTCGCATTCTTGTTTTCCAGTTTCATTTTCAGCTGTAAAATTTGGAGAGAATTTTTTTCTGATGTGCAGAGTGTTTTAAATTCTGGACCAACAGAAGAATAGTCCTTCGGCTCCGAAATTCTCTTTACGGAAGTTTTTTTCAATGACTTTGAATATTTGTCATGATTAGGAAAATGAACAAAACTACTTGCAATTGTTTTGAATTTCTTAGAAGTTAAACTTTTTGGTTTCTTTTTCATTGGAGAGGAGCCTCGTAGTTTTGATTTTTTCTTCTTTATTCTCTTACGGAGTTTTGTGACTTTACGCCAGTCGTAATACCTGATGGAGAACTTTTCTTTGTCAGTAACTTTTCGTTTATTTGATTTTATTGTAGGTTCTGTCGTGTTTTCTTGATACTTGAACGCTTTAGCTTTGAAAGCTGGCAGACCTGGAAAAACCGGCCTACCGTCTCCAGCTTCCGACAAGTCTAGTGAGAAATCTCTGTAACCAGGCTGCACCCGTCTTCTCAACTGCAAATCTAGCTCTCCATTTTGTTTTGTTGATGACCTCTTTGAAAGACTCTTGCCTGCTTTACCTGAACTTTTGGCCGATGACTTTTGTCTTCTCTTTATCTTCTTTGTAGGTTTTATCTCTACGAGGAAGTTATCATCTTCCTCTAAATTATCTTGCGATGATGAGAGCGAGTGTGAATCATCGCTTGAAGAGTCTTCAATGTCGCTATTCAGGGATCGAAGACTCAGCCTGAAACATTGCATGAAGTTTCATCTTAAAAGTTATCTTTAATTAATGAATTTTTTTTTGTTTTGAAGACGATATAAGAAAAATATTTATATTTTAAATGACTTTGATCCAAATCTGGTAGTGTTATCAAAATTTATTCTTTGGACAAATTCCGTTATCTAAGTTTTTTTTTATTGAATAAGTTTTCCTATTTTTCGTTAATTGTGTAGTTACTTTGATATTTTCGGAAAACTGTAAACCATGCTAATGGCTAAATAAAGTAGGAAATAAATTTTCCGATATTTCATTTTGTTTACTATAAATTATTTCAATTCATAACTTAAATAATTTTAATCTTTACTTATTTATCTAGCATGAATTCACTGACCGATCATCTTCTCCAAAAAAGTTCAGGTCCTTCTCTTCTCCGTACTCAGGACAGCTCTGTGAACCCTCTGAAATGGTCTGGTGGTCCACGGATGAGGATTTCGTGAACCTTCCACTCAGCTTGCATGAGGATTGACGTGATCGACCCTAGAGGAGTGGTTACACGAGTGTTATTGAATCAAATAATGGTTAAAAAAAGGTTCTCACAGTAAAGAATTTTAAAAAAATATCGAGAAAAGACTATGGAACTAATTTCGCAGTGTTTTGACACTCACAGTATTCTGAAAGTTGGTGTTAACATGAATTATAATCAATTCTGTCCTTGGGGAAATTTATAATTAACCTATCAACTTTAGGGTTGTGACAATATGCTTTTAAATTCATAGTTCCTGAAACTATTATAGACTGAGAAAACTAAAGAGTATTGAATGGTTCTACACCAGCGGTATATAGTATTCGATACCATTTCATTTCATCTATGATATTCTTAAGATCTATGATTTTAAAAGCATATTGTCACAACCCAAATCAACACCCACTTTGCAATCACTGTGGGTGTCTTACCTTTTTCCTAGCACCGGTATGTGTGTCGTAGTTAGGTACATCCGGGTATCTTTTGGGTAGATCGTGCAGGGGAAGAGCGTCAGGAATCTCATGCGGAATAATACCTAGGAACTGGTAGTAGTCCAGCACTGCCCTCACTAGGTTGCGACCAACACGAAAATCTGTCACCATTTCATAAGGAAAATAGCTTTTCAATATTGTAAATCATATCCATTTGTTTTTTACCAAAAATGAATGTTTTTTAATATTTGTATAACTGGACTTCTGTATGGTATATACAGGGTAAGTTCCGAGTTATCGTGCAGTTCCAAATTTTCTATCCTATTAGATTTTTTTATTTTTATTTTTTTATTTTTTTTTTTATTTTTTTTTTTATTTTTTTTTTTTATTTGATATTTTACATAATTGTATTAATTAGTATCCACGATACCTGCAGTATCATGGATACCAATTAAAATGCATAGCACGTTATACACGCCTTTCTATTTTCTGAAATCAATGACCTAAAATAAGCTAATTTGAACTAATGTATTAAAGAGTTTCGTGGCAAAGGATACAGGAGTCCTCTGTATATGGAGTCATTTGTCCTTTTCTGTTCTTGTAGGCATGAACTGAAGTGTAGAGAGTATAGGAGTTAACTGCATCACTTAGAGCAGTGGACAACCACCTGAAGGAGATAGGTGCTATCAGAGAAAAGAGTCACTGTGATGATGTACTATCAGAGAAAAGAGTCACTGTGATGATGTACTATCAGAGAAAAGAGTTACTGTGATGATGTACTATCAGAGAAAAGAGTTACTGTGATGATGTACTATCAGAGAAAAGAGTCACTGTGATGATGTACTATCAGAGAAAAGAGTCACTGTGATGATGTACTATCAGAGAAAAGAGTCACTGTGATGATGTACTATCAGAGAAAAGAGTCACTGTGATGATGTACTATCAGAGAAAAGAGTTACTGTGATGATGTACTATCAGAGAAAAGAGTTACTGTGATGATGTACTATCAGAGAAAAGAGTCACTGTGATGATGTACTATCAGAGAAAAGAGTCACTGTGATGATGTACTATCAGAGAAAAGAGTCACTGTGATGATGTACTATCAGAGAAAAGAGTCACTGTGATGATGTACTATCAGAGAAAAGAGTTACTGTGATGATGTACTATCAGAGAAAAGAGTCACTGTGATGATGTACTATCAGAGAAAAGAGTCACTGTGATGATGTACTATCAGAGAAAAGAGTCACTGTGATGATGTACTATCAGAGAAAAGAGTCACTGTGATGATGTACTATCAGAGAAAAGAGTCACTGTGATGATGTACTATCAGAGAAAAGAGTCACTGTGATGATGTACTATCAGAGAAAAGAGTCACTGTGATGATGTACTATCAGAGAAAAGAGTCACTGTGATGATGTACTATCAGAGAAAAGAGTCACTGTGATGATGTACTATCATGGAAATCTGTGGTGCCAATTTTTTTCTTTTTGACTCTTTACTTCATAAATATTATATGTAAGAATCATCATATGTAAAGAAAATATACTCGTGTGTATATTGTTCAAAATATTTCTGAGTAAAATTATAAAAAAAAAGTTTGATAACGGCGCAGCAATTGGACTCTTGCAGTGGTAGGAAACTGACGTTAACTTAGGTCATGAACCAATCTTAATCTTGGATATTCCTGATTGAGTTATATTCGCACCCACTGTCCGGGTACTGTGAGTGTTAGTACCTAAGTATCAGAGCACTGAAATGTTACCGTGTTTCTTACCGTCGAGATGACTGGGCCAAGGCTGGGTCTTTGTTGTAGATGGTGTTATCCGGGTTATAGTCTTCGCATGTGTAGCTCAATATTTTGGGGAAAACGATGTGACGCTCATGTCTGGGTACAGAAAAGAGAGTAAGAAAACTCTACCATGAACCCAGAGAAAGATTTACTCCTGGGATATTCCCTTAATATCCCAGGAATAAACCCTCCTTACCTGGATAGATGCTTTAAGCTAATTAAACCCTATGTCCTTAATAAAAATTTTAAACATTATATTCTACAGAGGAAGGAGACTCTGTTGAGCCACTTTCCTTTCTGACTGCTTCTTCCAATCCCTTGTATTTAATTTCTTTTTGAAAACAGTGACTTTGCCTCTAGTTCCGCAGCAGACTTCAAAGTTTAAACCCCTACTAAATAAATTATCATCACATTTGAATTGAATAATTTGAAAAAATGTTGAAAAATATATTTAAAAAGAAAAAAAAAAAAGTATTTATTATTAAATTTGGAGTCTCTCTGATGTGGTCCAGTGTTTTGTAATAAAAATTAAAAAAATTAAAATTATTATTAAATTGATTACTAAGCCCCTACTAAATTAACTTGCAAATACTTACCTGTAGACGTCTTCATAGGCTGTACCGTAGAGGAAAGTACCCACCATGGAGTGATGAGACTGAAGGTCTAACACTAAATCCAACTCACACCACTGAAAGTAAGGAAAATGTTATGATATACCTCATCATATTTACATCATTTACTTATTTTGATAATGTGTATTGACTGTAAATAGATATTGTATGAATGTTCTTCACCGTAAGAGTTCATCCCTAGTGGAATATTATTTGTATTGACTGTAAATAGATATTGTATGAATGTTCTTCACCGCAAGAGTTCATCCCTAGTGTAATATTATTTGTATTGACTGTAAATAGATATTGTATGAATGTTCTTCACCGTAAGAGTTCATCTCTAGTGGAATATTATTTGTATTGACTGTAAATAGATATTGTATGAATGTTCTTCACCGTAAGAGTTCATCCCTAGTGGAATATTATTTGTATTGACTGTAAATAGATATTGTATGAATGTTCTACACCGTAAGAGTTCATCCCTAGTGGAATATTATTTGTATTGACTGTAAATAGATATTGTATGAATGTTCTTCACCGTAAGAGTTCATCCCTAGTGGAATATTATTTGTATTGACTGTAAATAGATATTGTATGAATGTTCTTCACCGTGAGAGTTCATCCCTAATGGAATATTATTTGTATTGACTGTAAATAGATATTGTATGAATGTTCTTCACCGTAAGAGTTCATCCCTAGTGGAATATTATTTGTATTGACTGTAAATAGATATTGTATGAATGTTCTTCACCGTAAGAGTTCATCCCTAGTGGAATATTATTTGTATTAACTGTAAATAGATATTGTATGAATGTTCTTCACCGTAAGAGTTCATCCCTAGTGTAATATTATTTGTATTGACTGTAAATAGATATTGTATGAATGTTCTTCACCGTAAGAGTTCATCTCTAGTGGAATATTATTTGTATTGACTGTAAATAGATATTGTATGAATGTTCTTCACCGTAAGAGTTCATCCCTAGTGGAATATTATTTGTATTGACTGTAAATAGATATTGTATGAATGTTCTTCACCGTAAGAGTTCATCCTAGTGTAATATTATTTGTATTGACTGTAAATAGATATTGTATGAATGTTCTTTACCGTAAGAGTTCATCCCTAGTGGAATATTATTTGTATTGACTGTAAATAGATATTGTATGAATGTTCTTCACCGTAAGAGTTCATCCCTAGTGGAATATTATTTGTATTGACTGTAAATAGATATTGTATGAATGTTCTTCACCGTAAGAGTTCATCCCTAGTGTAATATTATTTGTATTGACTGTAAATAGATATTGTATGAATGTTCTTCACCGTAAGAGTTCATCCTAGTGTAATATTATTTGTATTGACTGTAAATAGATATTGTATGAATGTTCTTTACCGTAAGAGTTCATCCCTAGTGGAATATTATTTGTATTGACTGTAAATAGATATTGTATGAATGTTCTTCACCGTAAGAGTTCATCCCTAGTGGAATATTATTTGTATTGACTGTAAATAGATATTGTATGAATGTTCTTCACCGTAAGAGTTCATCTCTAGTGGAATATTATTTAAATTGACTGTAAATAGATATTGTATGAATGTTCTTCACCGTAAGAGTTCATCCCTAGTGTAATATTATTTGTATTGACTGTAAATAGATATTGTATGAATGTTCTTCACCGAAAGAGTTCATCCCTAGTGGAATATTATTTGTATTGACTGTAAATAGATATTGTATGAATGTTCTTCACCGTAAGAGTTCATCCCTAGTGGAATATTATTTGTATTGACTGTAAATAGATATTGTATGAATGTTCTTCACCGTAAGAGTTCATCCCTAGTGGAATATTATTTGTATTGACTGTAAATAGATATTGTATGAATGTTCTTCACCGTAAGAGTTCATCCCTAGTGGAATATTATTTGTATTGACTGTAAATAGATATTGTATGAATGTTCTTCACCGTAAGAGTTCATCCCTAGTGGAATATTATTTGTATTGACTGTAAATAGATATTGTATGAATGTTCTTCACCGTAAGAGTTCATCCCTAGTGGAATATTATTTGTATTGACTGTAAATAGATATTGTATGAATGTTCTTCACCGTAAGAGTTCATCTCTAGTGGAATATTATTTGTATTGACTGTAAATAGATATTGTATGAATGTTCTTCACCGTAAGAGTTCATCCCTAGTGGAATATTATTTGTATTGACTGTAAATAGATATTGTATGAATGTTCTTCACCGTAAGAGTTCATCCCTAGTGGAATATTATTTGTATTAACTGTAAATAGATATTGTATGAATGTTCTTCACCGTAAGAGTTCATCCCTAGTGTAATATTATTTGTATTGACTGTAAATAGATATTGTATGAATGTTCTTCACCGTAAGAGTTCATCTCTAGTGGAATATTATTTGTATTGACTGTAAATAGATATTGTATGAATGTTCTTCACCGTAAGAGTTCATCCCTAGTGGAATATTATTTGTATTGACTGTAAATAGATATTGTATGAATGTTCTTCACCGTAAGAGTTCATCCTAGTGTAATATTATTTGTATTGACTGTAAATAGATATTGTATGAATGTTCTTTACCGTAAGAGTTCATCCCTAGTGGAATATTATTTGTATTGACTGTAAATAGATATTGTATGAATGTTCTTCACCGTAAGAGTTCATCCCTAGTGGAATATTATTTGTATTGACTGTAAATAGATATTGTATGAATGTTCTTCACCGTAAGAGTTCATCCCTAGTGTAATATTATTTGTATTGACTGTAAATAGATATTGTATGAATGTTCTTCACCGTAAGAGTTCATCTCTAGTGGAATATTATTTGTATTGACTGTAAATAGATATTGTATGAATGTTCTTCACCGTAAGAGTTCATCCTAGTGTAATATTATTTGTATTGACTGTAAATAGATATTGTATGAATGTTCTTTACCGTAAGAGTTCATCCCTAGTGGACTATTATTTGTATTGACTGTAAATAGATATTGTATGAATGTTCTTCACCGTAAGAGTTCATCCCTAGTGGAATATTATTTGTATTGACTGTAAATAGATATTGTATGAATGTTTTTCACCGTAAGAGTTCATCTCTAGTGGAATATTATTTAAATTGACTGTAAATAGATATTGTATGAATGTTCTTCACCGTAAGAGTTCATCCCTAGTGTAATATTATTTGTATTGACTGTAAATAGATATTGTATGAATGTTCTTCACCGAAAGAGTTCATCCCTAGTGGAATATTATTTGTATTGACTGTAAATAGATATTGTATGAATGTTCTTCACCGTAAGAGTTCATCCCTAGTGGAATATTATTTGTATTGACTGTAAATAGATATTGTATGAATGTTCTTCACCGTAAGAGTTCATCTCTAGTGGAATATTATTTGTATTGACTGTAAATAGATATTGTATGAATGTTCTTCACCGTAAGAGTTCATCCTAGTGTAATATTATTTGTATTGACTGTAAATAGATATTGTATGAATGTTCTTTACCGTAAGAGTTCATCCCTAGTGGAATATTATTTGTATTGACTGTAAATAGATATTGTATGAATGTTCTTCACCGTAAGAGTTCATCCCTAGTGGAATATTATTTGTATTGACTGTAAATAGATATTGTATGAATGTTCTTCACCGTAAGAGTTCATCTCTAGTGGAATATTATTTAAATTGACTGTAAATAGATATTGTATGAATGTTCTTCACCGTAAGAGTTCATCCCTAGTGGAATATTATTTGTATTGACTGTAAATAGATATTGTATGAATGTTCTTCACTGTAAGAGTTCATCCCTAGTGGAATATTATTTGTATTGACTGTAAATAGATATTGTATGAATGTTCTTCACCGTAAGAGTTCATCCCTAGTGGAATATTATTTGTATTGACTGTAAATAGATATTGTATGAATGTTCTTCACCGTAAGAGTTCATCCCTAGTGGAATATTATTTGTATTGACTGTAAATAGATATTGTATGAATGTTCTTCACCGTAAGAGTTCATCCCTAGTGGAATATTATTTGTATTGACTGTAAATAGATATTGTATGAATGTTCTTCACCGTGAGAGTTCATCCCTTGTGGAATATTATTTGTATTGACTGTAAATAGATATCGTATGAATGTTCTTCACCGTGAGAGTTCATCCCTAGTGGAATATTATTTGTATTGACTGTAAATAGATATTGTATGAATGTTCTTCACCGTAAGAGTTCATCCCTAGTGGAATATTATTTGTATTGACTGTAAATAGATATTGTATGAATGTTCTTCACCGTAAGAGTTCATCCCTAGTGGAATATTATTTGTATTGACTGTAAATAGATATTGTATGAATGTTCTTCACCGTGAGAGTTCATCCCTTGTGGAATATTATTTGTATTGACTGTAAATAGATATCGTATGAATGTTCTTCACCGTAAGAGTTCATCCCTAGTGGAATATTATTTGTATTGACTGTAAATAGATATTGTATGAATGTTCTTCACCGTAAGAGTTCATCCCTAGTGGAATATTATTTGTATTGACTGTAAATAGATATTGTATGAATGTTCTTCACCGTAAGAGTTCATCCCTAGTGGAATATTATTTGTATTGACTGTAAATAGATATTGTATGAATGTTCTTCACCGTAAGAGTTCATCCCTAGTGGAATATTATTTGTATTGACTGTAAATAGATATTGTATGAATGTTCTTCACCGTGAGAGTTCATCCCTAGTGGAATATTATTTGTATTGACTGTAAATAGATATCGTATGAATGTTCTTCACCGTAAGAGTTCATCCCTAGTGTAATATTATTTGTATTGACTGTAAATAGATATTGTATGAATGTTCTTCACCGTAAGAGTTCATCCCTAGTGTAATATTATTTGTATTGACTGTAAATAGATATTGTATGAATGTTCTTCGCCGTAATATTATTTGTATATTTTTCCAGAGACGAAATAGTTCGTTTTTCAGTTTTTTTTCATAAAATAAATTATTTTGAAAGCTGCTCTCTATTTTATGTCACTGTTTCATAATATTAATTTCATTAAAGAACTCAATTATGTTTCTTTCTGATGTAAAATGGAGGAATTGAGATATCAATTTAAATTATCTATGATAATAATGTAATTAAGATAATATTCTAATTTAAATTAATAATTGAAAAAAATTCAATCTACCTCCGCTCTGTCCAAATGGAGGATTAGAGATCGGGTTGCGTGAAGGGTTGGGTGCCCCCAGGGACTCGCTGTGCCCCACATTCTATCCAGAGATGAGCCTAGCAGGTTGCTTCTAAAACAAAAAATAGGATTTTTATAGTTAAATATTTTCTTCGAAAGTCCTTTTCAGTAACGTAGCAACTAAGGGTTAGCAGCATAGGCCTTTGTAGCAAATTATATTTTTAAACCAATTAATAATAACTTCATTTTATTTAATGAAATAATATCGTTTTTTTTTTTTAAGTTTGCTTCAGATTGAAGAATGTTAATATTTTCACGAAATAAAATCTCAAATAAACTTTAATGTTGTTTTTGTTTTCACTCTTGCTATTTTGGATATGCTATAAAGGAGTATGCTACGTCGCAGTTCTCGAAATAGGGTGTTGACATAGGACATGAAACAATCTTTTAGAAAATTCCGATTGGTCTTTCCTGATACTCATTTTCCCAGTACCTAGCTACTGTGAACCTGAATCCTTTGCATCCCACCTGTAGTTGCACAGGAACACTCACCTGTAGTTGCCCAGGAATACTCACCGGTAGTTGCCCAGGAACACTCCATCAGGGTTCATCATGGGTATGACTTTGAAGATCACTTTCTCCCTGAGGGTGTGACCAATAGCACCCATACTGAGCAGCTGCTCTATCATACCTGTCAACAAACAGAGTGGTAAAGCTTTAATCTAATTCGACAGTGAGTCCCGACAATTGAGCCCAATACGATCGAACCCAAGAAAATAAAGCCCCAAGACAATTGAGCCTAGGGCAATTGGGCCCCTTAAGACAATTAAGCCGAATACGGTCGCACCCAGAAAATCAAGCCCCTAAACAATTGAGCCCAGGACAATTAGGCTCAGACAATTGGGCTCAAGACAATGGAGACTAAGAAAATTTGACTCTGACGTCAAAGTGACACCAATGGTACACAGAAGGTGATATAGTGTATGTAGTCTATACCTACTTCTACTAGATACTCTGACGCTGAAAAGTATAACTTACCTTGAACGATGTAAGATGTAGGAGAATCCCCAGCATTTACCCTAGCCATGATGACTACAGCTCTCTTGAGATCTACGGCAGAGGAGAAAATAACGATATTATTGTTTGGGAGTAACAGGGGAATTCTCTGTGAAATAATATCTAGGATTTAATTATCCAAACTGTCTATTTTTCTCTTGATTTCTATTTTTTCTTTTAAATATAAGGTTTATTTGCTTTAACATCAATAAACTTTAATGTTGATTAGTTTACAATTTTGATTTAATTACAGAGCGATAGTTAAATATTCTTTTCACAATATTCCAAAAATTTATAATTATCTCATTGTTTAATTCAATTAAATATTGATTTAATTAGTAATTATATGATCCTAAACTTTAAATTATAAATTCCCGTAAATTTTTTTCGGGATTGGAATAGTATTCATTCCGGGATATTAAAATCCTACAATTTTTAGAGACTGGAATACAGTAGAGCTCCTCTATAGTGAACTACAAAGTGTCTACAACTAGTTCATTATAGATGATTTTCTTCACTATAGAGAGATGCATAGAAAACTGATGGCCATTTCATGATAAACAATACAAGTATGGTTCACTATACAGGGCACTTCATTACTCAGGACTCTACTAATCAGAATAGCTCACTATACAGGTTTCATTACAGAAGAGTTGCACTGCAATAAGGTAAGTATAGCAGACATATTCGTACTAGGGTTAGTCGGGGTGTTGGAGATGCAACTGTCAGAAACAGAAGATACGGATTCTCTGTCAGATTCTGCTGTTTTCTGGTGCTTCACCAGCTTTTCCACCACTTCCTCCGGGTTCAGTGGGGTGGAGGAAGAAGCGCCAGTGGGGGTAGGGGTCCTACGTTCCTCCTCGGGTGTACCAGCGACTCCTATGATCCCTGAGAGGTCCAAAAAACTTAAACTTATCTTAATTTAGTTAATTAAATCATTTATTAAGAATTCGAAAAATTTTAATCGAATAAAGAATTCAAAAACTCAATTTTTCTGAATTTCTGATTGTGGTTTAAAGGGGCAGTGCAGTAAAATTAAACCCTTTTAATATTTTAATTTCTATTTAATAAGACAATATTGTTCCATTAAATACATTGACACTCTATTTGTTTGTCACCTCGCGGTACTTTGCCCAGTACTTCAAAAGCTGTCTTTCCTATCCTCTTCTCCTGCTGCTTCTCTGTCTCACCACCTCCCTCATTGCCCAGCTCTTCACCAGGGTGTACCCCCATGCCCCCCTCCAGTACAGTGGGGGTCATATTAGAGGGGGAGGTGATGGTTAGAACGTCGCACCGACGCTTCATCTGACACAAAAATATATTATATGAGAAAATGTTTTCATTTTTTTGTAACTTTACAAATTTCTTCAAACTAGAATTTTTTTTTTTTTATTTTTTTTACATGTCTCCTAAATACTCGAGTTTTTTAAATTACAATTTCAAATTTTACGTGTTTTTAATTTTATATTTTTCATAATTTTACAAATTCCTTTTTCTTACTTTGTTTTCTTAAATTACGAAGGTTACTTTTTTCTTACTAATTTTACTTGTTTTCATATTTTACTTTAGATATTTTTTTAAAATTTTATTGTCCATAATTTAGCATAATATTTTATTTTACTTGTTTTTAAATTTTTTTTTTAATTTCGCATATTTATTGATATAATTTTCTTTTATTTTTACATATTTCTCATTGTATATTTCAAATAATGAGTTTTATAGACAATAATTACCGCTGTAGGTTTTAATCGGTCGGTAATTGAACCTTGGTAGGTTTTCTTCACCTAAGAAAAGTCCGTTTTAATGATCTAATAAAGGCTTTTTTTGGGTACAAAGACTGTCCGTTGTAGCAACTTTATCTGCGATTTTATTTAATGAAGTCTTTTCAAATAGAAATCTCGTACACCCGATCTGGACGCACTAGAATTGGTGGCACAAGGCAGGTTACACTCACAATGGAGTTGGCTAAGTTCATCCTTCTGCAGAAAGGTAGTTTCCTAGACTCCAGTAGGTTGAGGTAAGACTGCATCCTAGAGTAGGAGTAAGGATACGTCAGGGCAAACTGGTAGGCATCCTCCTCAACATCGAAACTGAAGGAGAAGCTGAGGACGTGGTGACCACCATGGTCAGGAGACAGGAAATAGTAGACACTGTCCTTTGGGAGGCGTATCCTGCAGAAAACTATAGTGTGAATATACAGGCTACCTTTACTTATAAATGTTAGATATAACCTTTACTCTGTTTGCTGTATAATTATTCATGAAATATATTAATAGTGTAAATGATTACAAATAGTACGTACCATCTAGGTCTGCTAGTACTTCTAACTAGAGGTGTCAGGCCTTGCGAGAAAAGGGTCTTGCTCTTGTGAAAATTAACCACGTTGAAGATGGAGAACTGGAAGAGATAAAGTGGATATAAGTGTGCATAATATTTGTAAAATTTATTCTAAAACATCAAACACTATTTTAAATGATATGTGGATCATTAAAATAAAGAATTTAAAGATATTATCTTCTTAACAGCGTTCAAATCTCACCTGTCCTGCCTTTATATTATCTACAGAGAAATTGAAGGAGAATCTGAATCTCGGGTTACAGGTATCTGGTCGAACGAAGAGGTCGTATTCGTGCTCAGCGATGTAGTCGACCCGACCTAAGTTACCTGGAATGAATGATGGTTAAATTAAGCCTCGTGTACATTCTACGATAAATTGGAGAGATCTATCGTAATGAAGAGGTTGTTACAATTTATCATTACGTGTAAACAGGAGAATGTAGCGATTTATTGGAGTTGGAATTAGATTGTGTAATTGGTGCCTTCAGGCTCAAATTTATACGAATCGTAACGATAAGTTTGAACATGTAAACAGGGTTCCAATAAATCGTTGCAATCTAACTCAATATATAATGCTAAACACATTCCAAATGCAGACCATCATAATGTTTCGTCCATGACGGCTAGTGAAAAATAAAAATATTGGAGTAAAAACCGTTGTGTGTAAACACTGTCTCAATCATCCGATAAATTATTACGATCTCTGTGCTCAATAAATCGCTCCTATTTATCGTAGCGTGTAAACGGGCCTTAATGTTTCTTCAATGACGGCTAGTAAAAACTAAAATATTCGTACGCGGACAGAATGCCTACGGACAAAATGACAAACGGATAAAATGCCTAATGGACAAAATGCCTAAAATGCATTTAAACTTATTTCAAATATGGAAATTGTGGACAAAGATTTGAAATAAGTTAGACCAAGTGGAAACAAAGAGTTTTGTCTCAGTGAGAGTTTATTAAATCACTTTCATATTATATATGAACATTTGTAACTCAGCGTGCTTAGTGTAAACACCCTCTATTTATCAAGTCGCTCTAAAAAATTAATCTTCTTACAGCTTGCCATTTTTATTGGATATCTATATCATCTCCTATTTTCAGTTTTTAAAAGACATCTATAATCATCTTATTCTATTATCATTTTTTTTAATATTGTTTATTCTTTTAGATAGCTATAATCATCTTCAATCTATAGTGATGTTTATAGTTGCTTTTGAAGTTCTAAAGCAAGTTAAGTATTTACAATGTTTATATAAGTTAGTATTGACAGGCAATTAACTACTCTGCTTATAAAAAATGCCGCCGATATTTGTTTTATTCAACTACCTTTATAGTATTAGAAGTTCCGTTAGAAAAAATACAGTATTCTTTATGATATGTAACTGAGACGTAGTATATTTTTTTTATGTTTTACATAATTAAAAAAAATATATTATTTGATGTTCAATGATAAAGTTTATTACAATATAATGTATTCTGTTCTTAATTTACCAATAATCATTCCATTACAGATATCACTTCAATGTTTTCTATTCTGCCCTTTTATTTAAATATGGAGTTAATTCTTTTATTCACTTTGCAACATTCTTTTACGTCATTATTTTAAAATTTCTATTTTCTATGTTCATATATTTTGCACGTTAGGCATTTTGTCCTTTAGGCATTTTGTCCGTTAGGCATTTCGTCCGTTAGGCATTTTGTCCGTAGATATTTTGTCTGTAGGCATATTGTCCGTAGGTATTTTGTCCGTAGGCATATTGTCCTAGAACCAAAGTATTGGAGTAAAAATCGTTGCATGAAAACTCTGTCTCAATCATCCGAAAAATGTTTCGATCTCTGTGTTCAATAAATCACTTCAATTTATCGTAGCGTGTAAACATGCCTTTATTCTCCAAGATTTTATATCAATATTGATTTGTAGACCATTTCCACACTAGTGGCTCATATGATAGGTAGGATAACGTAGCAGTACGGACAGTAGTCGGAAAGTGGGTGTTCACTTAGGTCATGATAGGTCAATATAAGATTTCTAAAGGTCAGATTGGTTCATGATCTATGGCAACATCCACTTTCCGAGTACTGTGAGGGGTTGCCTTGGACATTCTTTATCATTGCACAGGTAAATCTCATGAAGTTTGCGTAAAAATTTCATAAAGCTGGATCCAGGCAATTACGTAAAACAAGAGTTGGTTATCAATAGGGTTTTGACAATATGCTTTTAAATCACAATCCTTTAAATATTGTAGACGGAGAGAAATGAAGAGTATTGAATGGTTCTACACCAGCGGTATATAGTGTTCGATACTATTTCATTTCGTCTGTGATATTCTTAAGATCTATGATTTTAAAAGCATATTCTTCAAAAGTCATTTTAGAAACACCTGTAATTATGTTCACCTGTTTCGTAAGAGGCATCGAAGCAGAGGTGTCCTCTCTTGGCTTTACCAGAGTGTCCCGGTGGTCTGACTACCAGCTTTGAGACGCTACCCAGGGCACCCTCCGCTTCACTGTCCGTATCTGGGAGTAGAGAACCACAACTCAGAAACTAGTAAAGTGTTTTCGGAGACACTCTCTAAAGGGAGGGTGCGTTTAATTTTCATGTAAAATATTTTATCATAATATGATAAATAAACAATGATTCATAACGGATATGAAATATTTCGTCTCAAATCACTTTATTTTCATAGAAAATAGGGTTTCTATTAGTTAACATAAGCTTTATAAAATGTCTGTTTATCTTTTGAAATGAGCTATAAATATTTGAATTTGTGATTTATATACAATAAACTAACAAATAAAGTATTTCTAGAGTTTTAATTAACTTTATTACTCGCAGATATACTAAAGTTTTTGCACAACGTTTGTGAAATAAAACAAGATGGCGTCAATGACTCGTGCAAAGCTTGTGTTATTTGACACTAGATGGCGGTTTTTCAAAATAAATTTTATTTTATTTTCTTTAATAAGTGTTATTTAGATAATCAGAGTATGTAATCATACATAATTGAATATGCTGATTCCATTAAAACACATATTAACAAATGTATGATTTTACCCGCACCCCTCCTTTAAAGGTCCAAGCAAATTTTTTTATTACTTAAATCAACGAGGCTAATGTTTCTTATCATTTTACTGCAAACCCCATCAAATTTGATAGCATATTTTTAATTTTATATGCTTTTAAAGATATTTATAATCCAAACTCTACAAAACCTACTTTACTTCCGACTTTCTAATTTTCAGTCTGAAGAAGAAGAATGTACACCATTTGTTTTGATTGTCAACTAGGTATTTGGTTTAATAAATCTATTTATTATTAGTTTATAGGTCTAAATTTGGATAAACTTATTATAGAAACGTTTATACACTTGAAGAAACAATTAATATCTTAAAAGAAGGCCAAAAACGCATTGTTTATTTAAAAATCTGAATTTGAAATCAAAACAAAGAGTGTACAATCTTCTTTCTCAGCGTTAGGTTGGAGATTCGCTCGATTGTTGCTCATATAGTATTAAAAAACTTTAAAAGCAAATAATAAAATATATACTGAACCGAATTGTATGCGGTTTGCGGAATAATGATCGTAGACCTTAGTTCTATAATATTATGTAATAAACTCATTACATAATATTACATAATATATAAACTAAAGGTCCTCAAGGAGAGGACCTTTAAACTCTAAATTAACCGTGAGAAAATGAGAATTTGTGTGAAATTTTTGTAATAATTATATAGGTAGAGGAAGCATATTATTTACAATGATATAAATATTATATTTTTACTTGTATTCTAATATATGAAAGAGTACACATTACTCCAATATAAGAAAAGTACACATTTGTCTAGGTCCTTTAAAGACAATATCTCGAAAAAAAAAAAATTTGGAAGGGGACACATATGTCACGTACCTTAGGACATAAAGGGTTAAATGTCCTCTTCAGGCTCCGTGAAATAAATGAGATTATTACATAATATTATAGAACAAAGGTCTATATAGTATTCATTATTCTACAAACGGCATACAATTCAGTTCAGTATTTAATTTTTTATATGCTTTTAAAGTTTTTAATACTCGTGTGAAACAATTGTACGAAACACTAATCTGACTCTGAAGAAAAAGATTGTACACTCTTTGTTTTGATTTCAAATTTGAATTTTATAATGGAATAATTCATTTTTGGCCATTGTTTAAGATAAATATTTCTTGAAGTACATAGACGTTTCTATAATAAGATCCTCCAATTTTATTCCTGTACATGAATATTAAATATTGGATTAATTATATATACCTAGGCTCTAGCTGACACTCAAAACAAACGGTGTACGTTCTTTTTCTTCTGAATAATATCAAGGCGGAAGTAAAATAGGTATTGTAGAGTTTTGATTATAAAAATCTTCAAAAGTACATAAAATTAAAAATATGTTATCAAATTTCATGGGGTTTGCAAAAAAATGATATGAAACATTAGCCTCATTGATTAAAACAATAAAGAATATTTAATTTGACGGGACACATAAATTGTTCTGTTTTCTGCAGCAATTAACTTTGAAAAAAGAGATTCTCCAACAAGAATAAAACTTATATAGATTTTTTCTTATAGAAATAGAAGAATATGTTGAATTAATTAATTTTTGAAAGCCTAAATTTAGTAAGTTTGACTACCTAATGAAATAGTCTCTAGTAAGTTTGCCTACCTAATGAAATAGTCTCTAGTAAGTTTGCCTACCTAATGAAATAGTCTCTAGTAAGTTGGCCTACCTAATAAAATAGTCTCTCTAGTAAGTTTGCCTACCTAATAAAATAGTCTCTAGAAACTTTGCCTACCTAATAAAATAGTCTCTAGAAAATTTGCCCTACCTAATGAAATAGTCTCTAGTAAGTTGGCCTACCTAATAAAATAGTCTCTAGTAAGTTTGCCTACCTAATAAAATAGTCTCTAGAAACTTTGCCTACCTAATAAAATAGTCTCTAGAAAATTTGCCTACCTAATAAAATAGTCTAGTCTCTAGAAACTTTGCCTACCTAATAAAATAGTCTCTAGAAACTTTGCCTACCTAATAAAATAGTCTCTAGAAACTTTGCCTACCTAAAAAAATAGTCTCTAGAAAAATGGCCTACCTAATAAAATAGTCTCTAGAAAATTTGCCTACCTAATAAAATAGTCTCTAGAAAATTTGCTTACCTAATAAAATAGTCTCTAGAAACTTTGCCTACCTAATAAAATAGTCTATAGAAAATTTGCTTACCTAATAAAATAGTCTCTAGAAACTTTGCCTACCTAAAAAAATAGTCTCTAGAAAATTTGCCTACCTAATAAAATAGTCTATAGAAAATTTGCTTACCTAATAAAATAGTCTCTAGAAACTTTGCCTACCTAAAAAAATAGTCTCTAGAAAATTTGCTTACCTAATAAAATAGTCTCTAGAAACTTTGCCTACCTAAAAAAATAGTCTCTAGAAAATTTGCCTACCTAATAAAATAGTCTCTAGAAAATTTGCTTACCTATTAAAATAGTCTCTAGAAACTTTGCCAACCTAAAAAAATAGTCTCTAGAAACTTTGCCTACCTAATAAAATAGTCTATAGAAAAATGGCCTACCGAATAAAATAGTCTAGAAAAATGGCCTACCGAATAAGATAGTCTATAGAAAAATGGCCTACCGAATAAAATAATCTTTCGTAAAATTAACATTCCTAAAAATAAGTAATTTTAATAAGAATATTTGAATAGCACACTTTTAGAATAATAATTCTACTTTCGATTATTTAAGAGGATTAACTCTTTACTTTGTTTATTTGATATTTCTGTTTGTTTAATATCAGCTCTCGGTACTTAAATCTGAACAGCAGGTAGAAATGATCTAATATGTCTACAACAGACACACTAATCTGTTTGTATTTAATTTCGAGAAGTGAACTTCAATAGAAGAGTCAAAAGTGTATGAGACCACTGGTGAAGTGAGTCAAGAGTGTACGTGAGCATTAAGCTATACGTAAGTCAAGAGTGTACCTTTCCTGTACCTCTAAGTGTTTTTCTTCAAAAGAAAATTATCTTTTCCAAATCTCAAGAGTTGACTCCAAGTTATTTTTCTCCACCTAATTCTTTTCATACGCTCATCCAATTGGAAAACAGCATTGAAGATGTCAAGATACTGCCTTCATACGTCTTACCCTAACATTTTTAAGAAACTTCATTTGAAGTTAGCAAACACATTCATAATTGTGCGCATCCTGATGCTTCTCTTTTCGTCACTGGCGTATCATGCGCATCTCATCATTCACTTTTTTGCCGCCATTACTGTTTCACTCGCAAACACACTCACTCGCTTTTGAAAGTGCGATTTTATCTTTTGATTAGCTGGAGTGAAAAGCTTGTCATATGAGACGTGTAGCGACACAGTCCCTCTAATTGAATATGCACTGCGAACCATCTCCAAAGAATGTAGATATATAACTCTGCTACAGTAGATAATTAGTCTATTGGGAGATAAATGATAAAACCGTAACTATAAAAACTCCTCATCCAATCAATTGGCAACTTCATCAGATTTGCCTGCATCAAAAATGGAGCACAACAACATGCGACTTATTTTCCACTTCGTTATGGTTTCATTTCTCTGGTAATTGGTAGACAACACAACTCAAAATTAGATTGCGGCTACCTAGGGATACTTTAAATGGCTTCAGCTAGTACTATTACAATCTTATATCATTTTACAACGATTTGTGCGTCTTTCATTAAGTACATTGGGCTATATTGTTCTATTTTGTAACTTATCACTTGTGACATTTATTGTTGGTGATGGTACGAGTCCACTAACTCGGACATCTCGTCCCCTTTGTCTCCCAGACCAATCATCTGTCTGATAATTCAATAAACTTCACTAGGGAGCTATGACTTCATTCTACAGTCATTCTAGTTAGGTTCTGTACAAACTGTAACTCTTTACTGGAAATCATTTAATGCATTTAAGTAGCTGCAATCTTTCTTAGGTGTTAACTTTATCCTTCTTCTGATTATTATCAAAATTACCATACAAATTAACATTCATTTCTTTTCATAATTAGACGAATGAGAACGCTTTGTATTTGTCTTCTTCTGGATATGAAGGCTGTAAAAGTTTTAATAAAAATATAAATGAATCTTTCAAGACTTTGTGCGAAACTTGTTGTGAAAACAAAAAGCCATTAAAGACGTAAAGTATAAGCGTCACTTTGTGGTGAAAACAAGAATTCGTAAAGACGTTCAAACGTCACTTTGTGGTGAAAACAAGTATCTAAAAGACGTTCAAGCATCATTTTGTGGTGAAAACAAGAATACGTAAAGACGTTCAAGCGTCACTTTGTGGTGAATACAAGAATCTAAAAGACGTTCAAACGTCATTTTGTGGTGAAAACAAGTATCTAAAAGACGTTCAAGCATCATTTTGTGGTGAAAAGAAGAATAAGTAAAGACGTTCAAGCGTCACTTTGTGGTGAAAACAAGTATCTAAAAGACGTTCAAACGTCATTTTGTGGTGAAAACAAGTATCTAAAAGACGTTCAAGCATCATTTTGTGGTGAAAACAAGAATACGTAAAGACGTTCAAGCGTCACTTTGTGGTGAATACAAGAATCTAAAAGACGTTCAAACGTCATTTTGTGGTGAAAACAAGAATCTAAAAGACGTTCAAACGTCATTTTGTGGTGAAAACAAGAATCTAAAAGACGTTCAAACGTCATTTTGTGGTGAAAACAAGAATCTAAAAGACGTTCAAACGTCATTTTGTGGTGAAAACAAGAATCTAAAAGACGTTCAAGCGTCACTTTGTGGTGAAAACAAGAATCTAAAAGACGTTCAAGCGTCACTTTGTGGTGAAAACAAGAATCTAAAAGACGTTCAAACGTCATTTTGTGGTGAAAACAAGTATCTAAAAGACGTTCAAGCATCATTTTGTGGTGAAAACAAGAATACGTAAAGACGTTCAAGCGTCATTTTGTGGTGAAAAGAAGAATACGTAAAGACTTTCAAGCGTCACTTTGTGGTGAAAACAAGAATCTAAAAGACGTTCAAACGTCATTTTGTGGTGAAAACAAGAATCTAAAAGACGTTCAAACGTCATTTTGTGGTGAAAACAAGAATCTAAAAGACATTCAAGCGTCATTTTGTGGTGAAAAGAAGAATCTAAAAGACGTTCAAACGTCATTTTGTGGTGAAAACAAGAATCTAAAAGACGTTCAAGCGTCACTTTGTGGTGAAAACAAGAATCTAAAAGACGTTCAAACGTCATTTTGTGGTGAAAACAAGAATCTAAAAGACGTTCAAGCGTCATTTTGTGGTGAAAAGAAGAATACGTAAAGACTTTCAAGCGTCACTTTGTGGTGAAAACAAGAATCTAAAAGACGTTCAAACGTCATTTTGTGGTGAAAACAAGAATCTAAAAGACGTTCAAACGTCATTTTGTGGTGAAAAGAAGAATACGTAAAGATGTTCAAGCGTCACTTTGTGGTGAAAACAAGAATCTAAAAGACGTTCAAACGTCACTTTGTGGTGAAAACAAGAATCGTAAAGACGTTCAAGCGTCACTTTGTGGTGAAAACAAGAATCTAAAAGACGTTCAAACGTCATTTTGTGGTGAATACAAGAATCTAAAAGACGTTCAAGCGTCACTTTGGAGTTAAAACAAGAATAAGTAAAGACGTTCAAATTTCACTTGTGAAAAATAGAATCTAAAAGACGTTCAAGCGTCACTTTGTGGTGAAAACAAGAGTGGTAAAGACGTTAAAGCATCATTTTGTGGTTTAAACTTATGTTATTTTGGAGATTCAAGATCATTTTGACGAAAAACAGACATCAATTAAAGTATTCTCCTAAGGTTCTTAAATAAAGAGTAACTTGATAATCATAGCTTTTCTTTTAATAAAGCATTGTGGCACATCGTGTGGACAAATAGCATTCCTTGTAGAAACAATTAATGCGGTGCATCTCGCGGCGACAACAAAAATGCAGACACCGAGTCTCGACGGCTCTATATTAAGCTTGAAATAGTGGACTGGTCTTTTGGAATATCCCCTACATGCCGGCACGATATTCATTGGGGAATATCTCTCCAGTTATTGTAATTATGGTCTCAATTTTATAGCCATGAAAGTTATGTATAATGTCACTTGAGAACGTGTCCATTTGTTCTCTAAGTTATTATCATTGTACATAGGCAGTAACAGTTGATCAAGAGGAGCTGGCTAGGACTTTTTGGCTCTAATTCATAGCGCTATTTTTAGAAACTAGAAGTTCCGGAGACTTCAAGAATTGAGTTGCTTGTTCTTATCATTATATCATTTTGTTAGTTTTATTTAGACTTTTTTTGTAAGATTTCAACACAGATTTGAAAAAGATATTTTTTCAAACTTCAAAATATTGACTGAAGATTAAATAATTTGAGCTAAATTCAAACTCTAACTTAATCCTCATCAGATAAATACTAATCACAGCACAGTCGGTGGGTGGATCATTAAGTTATGGTGGATGATAGAAGATCTTAATCTTCTATGGCCCCACCATAACTTTTTTCAATGTTAAATCACTTCACAACCCTCCAAAAATGTTAAGAAACATACCGGATTTTTGGCCAATGTTTGCAGTTTCAGTGTGCATCGTTAGTGATACTTTTGCAAGAGCTAATCTTAGCTAACGATTGCCCTGCATAACGGCCCATTGAGCCTGGAGATTAGGCCTTAGAGGCTTCAATACGGTTATAGAGGGTTGAGTGGGGTTATAGAGGGTTGAGTGGGGTTATAGAGGGTTGAGTGGGGTTATAGAGTTGTGAGTGGGTTTATAGGGGATTGAGTGGGGTTATAGAGGGTTGAGTGGGGTTATGGTGGGTTGAGTGGGGTTATGGAGGGTTGAGTTTGGTTATAGGGGGTTGAGTGGGGTTATGGAGGGTTGAGTGGGGTTATGGAGGGTTGAGTGGGGTTATGGAGGGTTGAGTGGGGTAATGGAGGGTTGAGTGGGGTTATAGAGAGTTGAGTGGGGTTATAGAGGGTTGAGTGGGGTTATAGAGGGTTGAGTGGGGTTATAGAGGGTTGAGTGGGGTTATAGAGGGTTGAGTGGGGTTATAGAGGGTTGAGTGAGGTTATAGAGGGTTGAGTGGGGTTATAGAGGGTTGAGTGGGGTTATAGAGGGTTGAGTGAGGTTATAGAGGGTTGAGTGGGGTTATAGAGGGTTG